>JAYMTK010000543.1:0-21234 GCA_036897405.1 Pelargonium myrrhifolium
TTGTCTCGTCCAACTCAGGAGTTTTTCGTTTTTGAACAGCATATCTTTATTATATTCAAGCGCACATCTGGCAGTTTAGAGAAAACAGAATCTCTCTAAATAGGGTTGTGCGAAACCGAACCGGGAACCGCTCAAAAAACCCGGAACCGTACCGCCCAATCAACCGGTCGAAGTGGACGGCCAAATCAGCTCAAACCGTTTATGAACGGTGCGGGCCGCGGAAGAGGGAAACCCAATCCGCGGTTAGACCCGCCCGCCCGCTCACTTCAGCCCAAGCCCATATAAAATATTATGTTTTATTCCCTAACCCTATGTTCCTAACCCTACACTATATAATGTAAGTTACACACTCTCTCTCCACTCCGCCTCCCTTCTCATCTTCTCCCATTCTAAATGATTCCATCATCTTGCTCTCAAATTCAATCTCCAGCATTGATCAATAAACCCTAAACACCTAAACCAAACTCATTAATCCGCCTCACTCATTTTGTTCTCTTCATCTTCCTCTCTCTATCTCCATTCTCGGTCTCCCTCTCATTCACTCTCCAAAAACCACTATCTCTCAAACTGCTTTGTGCCTCACTTCTTTCTGTAAGCTAATAAGTTGGAAAGTGAAGAACTTGTAGAACGCGAGTTTGAATAAATCGATTGGATCAAGATTACGTTGTGCTTAGTAAAAAGGCACATGCAATAAAAGCTATTTTTATGGATCTTTGGTCTTTATTTCTGAAACTCTTAATCTCTCTCGGATTTCATACTCGAATCCGAATCTGGGTTGTAGGGTTGTGAAACCCTAATTTTTTATAAATCAGAAACTCATTAAGTGACCGGTTGCGGGTAGACCCGCTCACCCGCCCGCTCACCCGCTCTCTAAAATCTGCTAGAATAAGGCTGAGCGGTGCGGTTAGCGGAATCCATTCTGCTATTCCGGACTGAGCGGGTCGGCTCGAGATCCGTATGAACGGGCCGGATACCCGCCCGTTGCACAACCCTATCTCTAAACCCGGTCAAACCACAAAAGGCAAGATGCCAACTTATGACCTCACATAATGGGAACCACAAAAAAAAAAGAAGGACCAGTCTACAGATAAGGGCCCTAGTCCAAAGACCTCCCCCCTATGCCAACTAATATGACCTAAACTTCTCCCGCAAAATTTTGTGAGAGACCCACATACTGAACTACTCCAAATCATCTCGGGACCTCCTTTGGGTCCAACATCTCCAACGCCTGCTCCTCCGCCCCCATTTGAGCTGTCTCCACCCCCCACCCTAATCCATGCCTCTGCGCAAGAGCATCGCCACTGCCCCCGTCCTTCCTTGTCGCGTCGCACTTCCCCGATAGCCCAACACCACCACCTTTGCAAACCCCACCCCCAGCTCCCCTCCTAAACGTTGTTATCACACACATGTAAAACACAAAAACAAACTTAGCATACACACCAACACACACGTAGCAAGCTCCGGGCCACCCCTACGCCCATGTTTGTAGCCTCCAAAGCACCCAAAGAAAACCCTAGCCGCACAACCTACGCCACAAAGCTCTTATTGAGAAAGAACTCCTAAAAGATAGGAGAAGAGTACACGGTCTCTCACAAGTATTGGGTGGTTATGTGAAGAAAACAAAAATCACAACTCAGGAGTTAAATCCACAACCTCCCACAAATAAACGTGGGTCTTGACCATTAAATCATTTCCTAGAGGACAAAAATAGATTTAATTTCAATGTCACTAGTTTAAATTTTAATTAAATTTTATTGATTAAAATTTTGCGTCATCATTTTAAAAAACCAAAAAAAATTGTCATTGGACAAAATCAATAGTTAACAACAAAATTTATGGATTAAAATTTGGTGTGATCATTTTGTATAAATATCTAATTATTCATAAATAAATAATCTAACAAAATATTTGTATTACTTCATGGATCTTATTTTCATAATAAAAAATGACATTAAAATTTCATTTAAACTTTATGTATTTATATCTAAACAGCAAATCAACCTTTTAATCTATCTAGTTGATGACACTTGAAAAAATATATAAATAAAATCGTCTGGTATGGGTCATCGCGTATACCAGGATTCAACCCAACTCTTCTCAATATTCAAAATTTAAATTATAACATCGTTTGAATTAGGTTAAGATCGAAGATGGATTCAAAATAGTCTCTCAAGAAGCCCAATAAATACAACATCACAAGAATGTATGGCATTAGATGAATATTGAATTAAAAACAGACATATTCGGGCAAAAAATGGAGCTTGAAAGTACCCAAAGAACACGTGTAGAAGACATAACCCTTACACGCCACCCATGCGCAAACCGATTCCTAATTGCCACATGTCACCTTACACGATATGACCGTCCAAACGGTGCCACGTGACGGTTGCACCTCGCGCACGTTTGCCCCAAATCTCTCATGTTTGGTTGGGTAAGGTAATCGAGCTGACACAACCTACTCGAGCTAGTTACAGGGTAATGAAGGTGTACTCGAGTTTCTCCCATGAGATCTCAATATCTACACCTTCAAACTCTATTTTAGAGTTTTCACATGAGACATTCTCACTCCACGAGCCTCTTCATGGGATCTCCACATCTTATGAGCCCTCTCTTGAGACCTCCACGTTTTGTGAGCCCTGTATAAGATCTCCGCGTTTTGTGTTCCCTCTCATAAGACCTCAACAATTCATTAGTCCCCCCCTCATGGAACTTCCATATTTGTGCTCCCTCTATCCCTCAGCTTCCACACCTAGTTTAGGATCTTTCGCCAATTGACTTTTCAAACCTCTGAACTACTTGAACTATTGGACCACAAGACCCAGGTCACTGAGCCGTTGAGCTCTCCATATTGGTAACCGTCGTCCAAACTTATGTGGTACACCCTATCTGGAAACATTTGGTTAGAGATTTAGATAAAAGTATGCCCTATGTTACCAACCTCCAAAACCTCAAGGTTACGCCCTACTTTGTAAAAACGTGTGGATATCCTAAGCATGGTATGCTTTGAAGACAATATCTCATACTTGGATTCTTGACGCCCTCCTTGGACCTTGATAAACATACCTCAAGATGCTTCAATTGGTAACATCAATGAACCTCAAATATATTACCTCATTTTATATATGCATACAAACAATTTAATTCTATATACATTTGAAGTACACTATTTAAACAAAATATAAGGGAATAAATTGTTGAACTAACAACTCACATCTTTATATCAGTATATTTTTTGTGTCCGTACATGGAAGTAGGACCCAAATTAGTGCGACATTGTGACTGGTTGTACACTTGTATTGACGTGGAGCCTTTATCTTCTATTAGTTTGCTGTTTAATTATTTACAAGACCAATGAATATAGCTAAAATATAAACCATTATTTAAAAGGTGGAAAACAACAATAATATTAGATGTTGATTTTTAATTTTTATAGTTACAAGAGTCAATTCATAATGATTTTTTTTTCCTAGTTCCATAGATGCGACTAGATTTAGTACCACACTCATAATGGTACATCTAATAAACCAAAACAAGATTGGTATTAGAAGCTAATTACATTACCTTATTTTGAAAGTTAAGACATTTATTATGATACCTTTGTAACACCTATATACATGTGTCAAATTTAAGTATTAGAAACAAATTATTCAAATATTGACAACTACGTTATAATTGTCAAAACACGTATATTAGAATCTCAAAAAAGAACTTTTGAAGCCACAAGTTAATATTGGGTTTTAGTTTTCTCAAAAGAATTAAGACATTCTTATCCACAATTGTTTCTCTTTTGCTTTCACTCCTTAATTATTTACCTTAATAAGTTAGGCCATATCATATGTAGTGGGCATAAATAAAGCAATATCTTATATTTGTCGTTTTATGATTTTCAGCTTTTTTATTATGAGTGTCCAACTATATATATTTCGTATTAGCTAGAACAGAAAAATAATTTGGATTGGACACTTAACCCAACATAAGTTAACATTACAATAATAATAATACTGGAATTAATTAGGATTATAATATAAATATTGTCCTAATAATTAGGATGTGACGTTTCATCTTCCTGGCCTTTCCGACTTGTTGTCTATCCTCAAAATGGCAGCTGCCAATACATTTTTCCACTCCAATATTTTTCTGAAAAACAATACCCTCAATTATGAATCCACCCATATTTATTTTAATATATTGAATAAACTACAAAATAGGTTTCATATTGTTGTACAATATGTTCCATTTAGGGTCAAAATTTGAAGTTGACATTTTCTCATGATCTTAATGACATTGACTTCTTAACTAGCTTTCTCCTCCCAGATCATATGAAATCTCCACAGCAGCTTATAACGAAATAATTCTCTTTTTTCTTTTTTTTTTCTTTTCAATATAAATAAAAAAATACAATACAATACAATACAATACAATACTTTAGTAAAGTAAACAAATAAATAATTAATTCAGTGGTTCCTTATAGCACAGACATGCATGACTCTGGAAGCTTTGGAGGAAAGAATCTTAACACCAAGAATATTAGCTATCTTGTGCAGACAAAACTCAGAACTCAGAAACAAGAATCTCCAATATCTACAAACAATATGTCATCATGCCACAAAATAGTTTCTCTCATTTTCAAATGACACTAACTTTGGTTCGTACATAAAAACTTTGTCAATGGCGTGTTTTATATGCCACGAAACTTTAACAATGAACAAAAAGGACAAAATATTTAGCATTCATAGTTGCAAACCAGACAACCAATTCAGTTTACACACAAGTCGCATAGTTGGTAAGCTCAAAATAAATTGAACATTAACTTTAAGGCCAACATTCCTTTTCAATGACGCAGGAATTTTTTTGAATGTAGATAGTACAAAATTTTCTTTTATGACACACATGGAGATGGAGTGCATATTTAAGTAAATTTGGTATGAATGCGCTAAGCAGTATATAGCAATTTAAGCAACAACGATAGAATATTATTACTCATTTACTACATACATTCATGCGCGGAATTGAAAACAATACTCTAGCTGGAATGAAGCATTAAATACAGATAGTTTACACGTGATATACCAACAAAAGAGGCTCTACAAGTCTAAGTAATAATTATGTAATTGATTGAAATATAATACCTGGTTAGTTTGGTGGATTAGGTCACAAGATAATGATAATACATCATAATGCAATAATAGTATGAAAAAAGAGGCTGAATATATAATATGTATGTATATGATGGTGCAAGGACAAAGACAAAGGAACTATAGCTGGCCAGAGTGATGGACCCCATAGTATTTTCATTATCAATCATAGCAATCACAGAAAGAAGATGCCATTTTGATTAGATGAATAAAATTTCTCTTGGTACCCACTTCTTTTCTTATCTTTATGGATTTGTTTTTGGTTTCTCTTCTCTTTCAAGAAGGTGAAAGCAACTCCAAATAGAAAACAGAGTATCTACACTTCCATCACTTCTCTTCCTACCACTTACTGACCCACCCAAATGATATCCCAAAGGGTACTCTTTATTCATTATAGCTTTGCCTCATTGAAGCTTCTGAGTAACTTTGGTTAAAATCTAAAAAACTTCTTGACAGCTCTCAACTTCTGTTTCTGTGGGGGAAGGAACCAAAGAATTCAAGCTTTTTCTAATTTTGTAAAGCATCACAGCTTAGTGTAAAGGGTTAGTTTTGTCTCTAAGGTACACTCATCAAAAGCAGCAGGTTTATATCAGTAAAGATAAAGCATATAATGAAATAATTATGGCCCATGCAGTGTACAAGAGGAAATTTTCTGAATGATTCATAAACTATTTTCCTACATTATAAGACTTTGTCAAACATTAGGAAAGGAAATTGGAACAACCGAAATGAGAGAAAAGATATCCAAGTAAAATAGAAAAAAGATTGGAGGTAAAAATCATTGGCAAAGGGAGCTAACAGACCATAGCCCTTAAAGAAAAAGGATAATGGTCTTTGAGTGTGGGAGACATCTAGTACAATATTGCATTAAGTGGAGGTGGGGTAGGGCACTTGGAATAATTAGCCGACACAATAAAACCAAGTAAGGTCTAACACAGCTTTCACGGATATGTAATGCAATTTCTTTAGCACTAAACAAGTTTTCTTTATAATGGTTAGTATGAATCCAGAAAAAAAAAATAAGCTAAGCAGTTCATGACTACTCTATTAGTTAGTATGGAGCAAGAGATCTCGTATTCAAATCGCAACGTTGTCTCTATCAGAACATAATTCATCCAAAAGGGGTTACGTGAAGCTCCCTTAACTTCCAATATTGTATTTTTCTTTTGGTATTCAACATTGACGAATCTCTACCGAGTGCGTAATATAAGAGAAAAAAAGATCTTGTAATTAAATCAGTGTCACATTAATCCAAAGACAACATTCATACAAAAAGGGGTTGTGTGAAGCTCCCTAAACTTGTTTATCTTATGTCTAAATGTTAGTAGTCTAAATTGGCCAACTTCTACGGTTCTACCACAGAGGTGAAGAGAAAAAGCAGCTCATTATGAAAGAAGTTTAATGTTACTAAGGACTAGTTCCTACCACAGAGGTTAAGAGGAAGCAACTCATTATGAAACAAAATTTAATGATACACGAAGGGTTTCTCTAACCCCGATCTTATGGTAAACAGATTTATTCTACATAAAATACTTTCTTTATGATGTAACATAAAAAAAGAAATAATAATTAACTGGTTTAGGGATTATGTGTTTATTCCACTATTGCAGGTTTTGCTTAGCCTAGCAACTATGATCCATGCAAGCCATGCTGGTATTTACTAGTTTGGCTTCCCATATAACTTTTCTATGTTTGGGAAATTATTTGTCGTCTACACCTAATGGCTAATAGTAAATTTCTTATGAAAACAATCCAATTGGAGTGTTGGACGTGTGTGATGGGAATCCCACACATCACGGTGTCCAAAAGTAGATGAGTCTCACCTCATCACACAATGCCATCAATGGCCATCTTTTGTAGTTTGTAAAATGGACCTTCACTTACCTGAAATCAAGTACCAGTTCACATCGAATCTGGTCCTTGAATATCATGCACATTTAGGGTTCCTAAAATGGAGGTTGGGTTGGTTATTCAATATTCATTAGTATCATCTTGAAGAACCCAGAAAGCAATATGATGCTAGTTTAGAATCTCTAATCTTAACATTTCTACTTAAGGATTACAATGGTGGGGTTTATTGCAGAAACCTGATTTCTCATCCTCTTGTCTGGCAGAGAGGAAAGTTCTCTGGTCCCCACATTGAACTGTACACACTACATGCTTGTAAATTAGAGACATAAATCCAATATTGTTATGAAGGAAAGTTCCTAGGTCAAAGGTTTTGGATTTAAATCTAGCAATGTGAAGCATACTTGTACTGAGTGCAAATTACATGGGTGCCTATTCTCATTCTCCTCCCCCAGACAAATATAAAAAAAAGGGGAAGTTTATTATTGGATCCACTGCCCCGTGTGGTAGAGCCCACACATCACAAGATGTCCAATGAGTACCTTTCTGGATTTGGATGGATAGGTCCCACAAGATTTAAGTTTTTATTCCGCGGCTGATCTGATTATTACGTACAGACACAATCATAATCATTCCAATGTAAATCAAGCCAAGCATGAACATATTACATGCAAATCTAATCAAATGTTTCAATTTACCATGGAATATTACAGTGAAATGGAACATACCCAAAAAGTACTCACATCTTGCAAGGAGACTCAAATATGTGCATTAGAATGTCCCTGACCAGTTCTGCGATGTCATCTTCCTTGCACGAGGTTGCAAAATTCACTGCACAAGAAGACAGTTCCTAATGTACGCATGTGAACATAATAAGTCAAATTTACTTAAATTTGCAATTGAAACTATTGGCCATCTAATTTGAATTTCAACAGGTGGGCCATATTACTCAGACTGGCTGACTGATCAAGATGCTTCATCAAATTGAGATATGAATATGATAGTATGATTTCTCATAATAAATGTAATTGAACAAGTTCAACAAGGTGGAGCCCACACAAAATTAGATAGAAGATTTTTTTCAACCATAACTACATTAACTTAAGCTTGTGACTGAGCATGCTTAACTTAAATAAGCAATACAGAGTAAAAATCAGGTTACTTAAAGCTCAGGTCAAAGCTTAGGGAAATTTTATGAAGACTACAAGCTATAGCAACTAAAATCTTGGAATATACCTAAACCTATACACAGTAAGTTCACATTTATTAATTGTTACCTTTTCTATTACTGACCAACTAATCAATACACCGATGATCTCGCTAAAGTTTAAGCTAATTACCTACTAAATTACTGTTATTATTCTCTAATTATGGTGGTTCAACATTATATATTAATTAATATCGTAGAACACAGAAAAATTAACAACTGGCATTTGGTGAGGTCATGATTCAACAAAGATATGGAGGCAGAAGAGAAGCAAAAAAAAAGAACAATGATAACACATAATTTCTAGAGGTAGGATTCAATGGAAAAGAGCTAATACTAACAGCAGACACCAGACCAGGGACGCTGAGTAGGTGGTAGTGGAGGCAGAGGACAAATCTTCCTTGAAAGAAAGATAATTAGAAATGGGCATCTGTGGGTCAAAACTGGTCCTTGATATCATGATCATTCTCCTCAATTAAATTGGTTAAATAAGAAATGTGCCTTTTGATAAAGACTCAATTGGTCAATTATATATGCAAAGGTAAAGCAGACAGCTGGCATGCCCTAAGAGTCATTGTAACCATCACCTGCCCTTAATCATAGAGTCCATACCCAATAATCTATATGACATTTTTCTTTCATAATCAGCTTTGGCTATTCTTTGGTGGAAGATGGTTCTCAGTGGACCTCTCCCTGTCACATTGCCTGCTGATGAAGAGAGACATCTGAAGTCTAAACAAAGACAGCCAAGAACCTTACCTACCTATCTTATCAGGACTGATCTAATGGGTGAGATGGTATTATCTGGCTTCAATGAATATAATTAGCAACAAGGTGGGTGGCTTGAGGTATGTCCTTTAAATTCGCAAACCCAGAAGTTTAATTATAATACACAATTCTTGCCATTGGACTAATGTGGTAGCATATGTGATACAAAATCATCAAGTATATTACATAAAAGAATACAAGAAAGTACATAACACAAAATCATAGCCAAATTGGAAGTAAGATTAGAATCAGGGAATATACTTTTCTGTATGGAGTCTAGCCTAGGACATGATAATTGGGAATGACATTGCTAAATGTCAAGTGGCAAAGTGCCAAAACTAGACAGTGTCTAGAGCTATAGGTAGAGCTACTGATGAAGGTCTATGGAAATGACTGAGCTCCACAGACAGTAATCCGAAACAGGAATTGGGAGATAGCAAAGTGAAGTCATTTGAAGTGAAAAGTTACACAGTGAACCAATATGTGAACAGCCACTGGGTGATGTGTATAAGAAAAAAAATCATGTGGGCCGAACAGCTGTTTCTGAAGTGGATCACTAGTGTAGCAATCAATGTGACAACAAATGGCCGGTGGCTAAATTCCAACCGTCAATATTGATGGCCATGAAAAGGAAGATTGGACTGGACAAATACCCATTTCAAAAGGGCATGAAGACATCAATCTATCAAACTTCTTATATTCTAGTCACATAAAAGTCCACAAGTTGCAATTAATAGTACTCCATTTGTACAATAGCAATCTTCACCTCTTCCTTTATTGTGCACACATATAAGACCTGAAATTCCACACATGTGCCTGACCAATCTAACCCATGGAGATCTAGGCTTTGGTATAGTATTTCTAAGTTCCAGCTGAACCAGCATTGTATTTGACAATGAAATGAATAAGACTATATAAAAACCCAACAATTTTGTGCTTTAAAAAATTAATGTGCCCTGTTTACCAGGAAACCATAATACTTATAATTTTTTTTTTTAATAGCTTCAGTGATGTTACTTCAGGGCCCATTTGAGGTGCCATGGCCCCACCCTAAATTTTGTTAGAAAACAACCCTTTTTCTTCTATTTCACCAGAAAAAATGCAATAGCAGAACATAGCAAAAGAACCATAGTTCCCTAGGAGAGGAAGGATGCGTTAACCTTCTTTATACCGTGAATAGCTACTAGAGAATTACAATGTGCTTATGCATTCTGCACCATCATATAAGCAAAATCAATATTCAAAATATATAAATTCTTATTTACTCCCGACAAACTATGTCAAATGCACATGTTATATCTACTTCCAAGATCCAAGATGGACGCACTAAACCACAACCAGTAAATAACCAGCAAAATCATGCCCAGTATGAAACATGAAGATGAAACAAGCAGGCAGACACTTCATAATTATTATTTAAGGCAGTTGATAAAACACGTAATGAACATCAACCAACCTTCTGAAAAGAAATTAGGGTGCACAAGTCAATTAAGAAGCTCAGGACATGAGAACTTTACTGGCTCATTATGGCAATAGTACCTACCAAACCACAAACTTCGAAAAGATGATCAACAAACATGGACCAAATTAACCCGAAACTATTGACTTCCAGAATGATGATTTGCAAACTGGTATTTACCAAATTATCAAGTTTACAAAGACCATTAGCAAACAAGAACCTAAATACTTGTTCTTCATTTCCTTTACAAACATAATTTGAAGATATAAAATTTCTTTATACAAATAGTTATGACATGTTATGCATGTGCATGTTGAATCATTAAGCTTCTATGTTGTCTTCAATTGCTAACCATAGCCACTATTTAAGTACTCAGATTCCCAAGTCATTAAGTATGTCGATTTATTTTTCATTGGAGAAAACATATATAACAGTGCATAAATTTAAATGTTATTTATTAGACACTTTTATCGATGCCACTAAAATTTGCAATTATTAATTAGTTTTTATTTTTTAATTTAGTTCAAATTAGCATTCTTAGTCAATCTTAAATAACCAAAAAGCATTTAATAGTTAATACTACATTACTACATAAAACAATGGGATCCCCTATAATACAGTATCGCACTGATAAGCACATTCACCTCTCTCCATAATCACTCCAACCAAGCCAAGGAAGATAACTACATTGCTCTCAACGAGCATCATAAAATGGTATTTTCAGTAAACAAAGTTCTATTATCAACAACATTGCAACCAGTAAATGGATAATAGCTCATCAGATTAGCCAACTCACTGGGAAAAGTCTACTTGTATAAGCTGAAGTTGGCATGGTATTGTTTGGACAACTGGCTAATCTTAAGTTAGTGCACTGTAGGCAGGTAACTTCAAGTTGTAAGAATCCAAAGCTGGTACAACTGTATAAGTATATAATATAATGTTTGCCTAATGACGGGGAAAAAAGAACTGCACTAGAAAGACTAGACTTTAGTTTGGCAGAAAGGTAACCGGAACTTTAAGTTTGCAATGCCACCCCAGAATTAACATTATTCTACTTTATAATGCTGGTGGAATTGCATTAGAGATGACAATAGGTTGGATATTTCAAATCAGCCAAAAATGTGCCCAGAAATCTCAAGGGACATAGAATCAGCAATTTGAAAAAGCAAGGGACTTAAAACACGTCCCAGCAGGACAAAAGAAGGAAAAAAAATACAGTTTTTCTTAAATCTGGAAGGGCTCCACTTTCTGTCAATAATGGTTTATCATCCTAATAAGCACTTTATACTAAAGTTATATCTTATTGGAATCACGTCCCAGCAGGACAAAAGAAACAAAATACATTTTTTCTTAAATCTGGAAGGGCTCCACTTTCTGTCAATAATGATTTATCATCCTAATAAACACTTTATACTAAAGTTCTATCCTATTGGAAGCTTTAATAATTTGAGTGAATCACTAATTTTCACACTCAATCCTAACCCTTATCATGGTTAGGATGGAACCTTGAGAATGTTCAAACTTCTGTAAATAATTGCTATGTTACCAACACAAGACACGGACAGACAATTTTTCATTTCATAAAACATATGACATGTTAATTTTTTAATTAAGAAGATATATTTTATATATAACAAATTATATTTATTTATGGTTTCTAATTGTATTGATATTAAACTTGACTTTACGTCAAATTAAAATTAACATCTTATTAGTTAACAAGTCCATTTTAAACAAACAATGAAATCAAATAAGTGAGTAAACTCATTAAAATAAGTTGAATTCAAAATTTCAAACGAACAAACCAAGTCATTGCAACTCATATTCAAAAGTTCAAACTAAACAAACAACACAAATAATGTCCCACAAACAAATAATAAAGACAACGGTTTTAAAATGTTTCTTATTGGAAAGTAAGACACTGCATGTCGAGGACGTATCAGATTTATATTTTAATTCATTTTAATTTTTAATTACCAATTCACGTATCGGAAGTATGTTGGTCGCTTTTGGAGTCTGGTTCGCGTGTCGAACCCTGACACTCTATTTGAGGAGAGTGTTGGTGTTTCATGGAATAATTGTAATGTTCACAGATGACAGAGCTACTGGTGTTAAACTTATTAGTTTTAATAAAGGTGATTTTTAGAGTTGTAATGGTTAAGAATTGGATTTGGATGTCTTTATTGCCATTCTGGATGGGTTTTGCAAATTGCAATTAAATATTTATTGAAAAGAAAGTGGTTTTGACAAGATCAAATTGCCGAATCATTTTCAAACTAATCAAAATCTACTAGAATGATCCCAAGACAATGCATTATGTAAAATGAGAAATCTAAAAGACACTACAAATCTTCGCTATCATAAAAATCACAATTTGAAGTTACTATTCAAAAGGAAAATCATTAGTGGTTCCTTTGAAGTTTGAACATGTTTCCATGTTCCATCCAAGAAGGCCAACATTCATGATTATTTGATATCACAAACAATTTAGTAGTATTAAGTATTCTTTGAACACCTGTGGTTGGCACGAAATAAAGCAGTTTTTCAGGCTCATTTGGAGCCTGCTCATGAAACTTTTGCAAAAATTAGGAGCACTGTTTTTCATATTTTTAAAGCTTCCAACTCGAGTTGGGACTACCATTCATGGTGTTCCAACCCTGCGAGTGTTTTTTAATTCCTTCCTCTTTGTACTTGTTATTTACCCTTTTCGGGTTTTAATAATAGTACCGCGCGCCTATTTAAAAAAAAAAAAAAGTATTCTTTGAACACATATATTGGAGAACCAATTTCATGATACCAGGACGCCAGTATTACAAATAGCTAGATCTGTAAATGTTCCAAAACCATTGGGGCACCTATTCAGTAGCTTATGAGGTGCTATGTTCCAGAGGTATCTCTAGTTCCCTGAACCTCACAAATAATTACTTGATGTGTCAAGAACAAGACAGATTCTAAACCTTCCTTGACTTGCACATAACAGTAGTGAATACAAACTGGAGCTGAGACAGATTTTAATGACTGGGTAGGGGAGCAGAATTCTAAGGGAGGTTATGAGGAACAACAAGTCCATGAGAGCTATTAGAGACAATTCATTATATACATCTACATTTGGGTAAAATAAGCTAAAATTCTAAAGGTATGTTTGAAGACCGCAGCAATTCAATGGAGCAAATTGCTTTCCAATGAAACAGGAACCTGGCAAACACTAATTGTAAAGTTGAGTGATCAACGAGAAATCCAATGTTTTCAAACCCTAGTATATTTATTCAGAACTAGTAAAATAGGCAGCACACAAGTTGAAAGGTTTCATTGTCAAAACCAATTGGATGGATGATTACAGGTTATAACTTGTAAGAACCTGATTATTAATTTTGTAAGATCTAGAGCCTATTAATAAGTACACTGTACACAAATTGCCACTGTGGAGCAGAATATAAAAGTCTCAAGACTGGGAATTTTGCTGTTATAGTGGTTTAATTATCTGGTTTATTCTGAGTTTAATACGATGATTCTATAAAGCACATCAAAGAGAGAAATTAACTCAGGTAGTTTGCATACCCCAGGGAAGGACAGGAAACTCCCACCTCTGTTTAGGGACAGTGATGACATAAGACGCTACCTGCAAAATGTTAAGAACTCCTAAGAAATTAATAGAGTATGGAATATTACAACATATATTCATTTATAAGTGGTAGAATTAGAAGATTTTTTTAAAACAGACCAAGATAGATGCAGCAAGGGAACGAGGAGAACGATAAAAAGTTGATGTTTCCTCTTTTTCATAAAGAAGATCCATGATCTCCATACAAGCTTCAAAGTTCACAAGTTCCCCAACTCTAGCTACTTCCCTGAAGAAGAAGAAAAAAATCACAGGTTGTACGCATTTAGACAATAATCTGTCAGGAAAACAAATTTAAATCATATTACAATAGATGAATATCTAGTAAATAAACAAATGTTAAAATGGAACTCACTTGAACTGAATAAAAAGCTCTTCAAGGAACCTGAAAGTGATTCCTGATGTGCCAATCTCAAAATCCAATACCTTACAGGATAAATATACATATAACATGTCAGTTAAACAAGAACTGAAGGAGTGAAAGCCCTATACTACTGAGTTCAAGGAACACAAAATGTAACACTTGATATGCCAATGTCAAAATCTTACACCTGACCAGACAAATACATATTACCATATCAGTTAAACAAGAATAGATGGAGCAAAGACCCTCTTCATTAGAAGTTCTATGGAGATTTACCTGCATTAAGACCACCTCCTGCAGAATATATTTATCATTAATCAAACACTCTGGTCTTAACATAATAAAGAGTATGGAGTTTCTTAAACTGCCCGAGAAGATAGTAAGCTTACCGCTTCTCGAAAATCTCTAGTAGTGAAGTGTTGCTCCTTAACGGTGTTATCCGCCAATGACTTCAAACTTTTCACAGATAGAGGACGAGAATTGTGTATCTATGCAACAAGTACACCATCAGCACATGCAATAAACAAACAAAATAGTAATAGAAAAGTTAGCATAATAGGAAACACAAAAGAACCTTGAAAAGAAAAACTCACTTTGCTGGAGATCCATATAGAAACTAGCGCAAATAGCTGCAAATTGCTTTCTCTTAGGGGTTGCAAAAGCCAATTTTCCTTCACATTGCTCTTTTTGTACCTTGAAAAGTACAAAAGGCAGGGGTAGCCCAAGAACAACATCAGATTCAAATTTCAAACTCATATGGAAACAGTTTATGAGCATCATTACCTGGAGAGAGAGGGAATGAAACGATCAGCGAAGAGCGATAATGCCGAATATTTGACGAGAGGAGCAACTTCCAATTTCTTTGATCATCGCAAATATAATTGAGTTTTGATCGGAATGTGGACAACAAAAACTGAATTTACATGAAATTAAATACGGGAAAGCAAGAGATAGAGAGGTTAGGGAGAGACGCTCACGCAAGCGGATTCGATGAAGAACTCCACCGCTCGGAATCGGAGCTCCGAAGAGCACTCATTTGAGCTTTTTGAACCAGACTTCATCGTCTCGTCTCGCCAGAAGGAAGAGAAAATGGAGGGACGGGTCTCATTTGCGGGAAGTTTCAAACGAGAGTGATTTGCCACGTAGGCAATAAAAAGAGGATATTTAAAACATACACGCTTCACTGTAACCTTCCTCACACGCGCCCCTAATTTATCCTCTCCTCTCTTCTCCTCCAGTCGCCGCCACACTCACACTCCGTCCAGGTCCGGCCTCCAATCGAAGAAGAAAGAGATGTCGTACTTGCTACCTCACCTTCACTCAGGATGGGCTGTGGATCAGGCCATATTGGCCGAGGAGGAAAGGCTGGTCGTCATCCGATTCGGTCATGACTGGGACGAAACTTGTATGCAGGTGCAGATTTCTCTTCTTCTGCTTCTTTTTCCCTTTAATCTGTTTTTAATCGATCGTGAGTGTAGAAAACCTAATCGTTTCTCTGTTCTTAGTTCTAACTATTTGTAGAATCAGGAAAACCCTAATTTTCAGATTGGATTCGATTTTCGATTGGGTAATAACTTTAGATGGATTGAATCGATTGAGGGATTGTTTTGTTCCTTTAAGGTTACTTATAAACAACAATTGAGTTTCGATTTTGTATTAAAGAACAGAAGCATAGCACTGTGTTATCATGGAGTGGTTTATCTATCTGTTAAGGGTTCTTAATCAGATTGAAATTTGATCTGATTGTAAATTTACTATTTCCCTGTAATGGCTGGGAATGGGATGTGTGCAGTACGTTATTCTGGAAGCATGGCAATGCTTTCCAGTTTTTGGTTGAGCTGTAATTTGTTATTGATACCAAACATGTCCAAAATCTCCTGAGGACTTGAGATTGTTAATCTTTGACCAAATATAACTTGCCTGAACATATCATCCTAAGATGTCAATATCTTCATTCGAATGTAAGTTTCTGATGTGGATTTGACTCCCTGTTCAGTCTTTTATGTCCTGTCATCTCATATCACTGACCTATGCAAGTTTTGTGACACATGAATTATAATTGTTTTTGAGAGTTCACATTGATGTTAGGTTTGGAACATAATAATGCCTTTTGGTTTGTGCTTATTTGATCATTGAGTAGTATGTAAACTTCTTTATTGCTGGTAACATATTTATAAATGGGGTAATTACACAAAACCTTCATGTGCTATTGCCCACAAACACATGGCAACCATATTAATTTCCTATTGCACTTCACTACCCTATAATTTATCTGTCAGTTAATATTAACTAAAACGTATAGTCTCGCTCATCACGTGAGAGGAATGTGAACGAATCTGACAGATCGTGATACAAAAGACAATGGATTCGTCAACAAATTTGAGTTTGAGCAATTTATTTGGGCTTCCAGAGGAGATGGAGTAAGATGGACAGCAAAGGGTGTAAACATAGAGGTAGTTAGGTGTCGTGAACAATTAGTTTGGTGGCTATGTGTTTGTGGGCAATACCACATAGAGATTTTGCGAAATTATTCCTTTATAAATTTAGCTGAACGATGGGTAAGTTACAAAGTAGTATTTTGCACTGGTTTATTAATGACTGACATTTTGGTTTGGTTTATCATTGCAGATGGATGAAGTGTTAGCATCAGTTGCTGAGACTATTAAGAACTTTGCTGTGATATACCTTGTGGACATCACTGAGGTCCCTGATTTCAACACAATGTATGAATTGTATGACCCGTCCACTGTAATGTTCTTCTTCAGGAACAAGCACATAATGATTGATCTTGGCACTGGAAACAACAATAAGATTAACTGGGCTCTTAAGGACAAGCAGGAGTTCATTGACATTATTGAAACTGTTTACCGTGGGGCACGAAAGGGTCGTGGTCTTGTCATTGCTCCCAAAGATTACTCAACGAAGTACCGTTACTAGGTGCGTATGATATTGCAGTTCATTTGAAGCTGCACTATCAATTGATTACTGTGATGTTTGTTCAAAACATATAGCTACATGTGGAAATGAACATGCAACTTATGTTGGATCTTTTGTGGATGAATCTATCATGTCTTTCTAGCTTGGTTATATTTCTATAAGATCAGTCTTATAACTATGTTTTCCTGGTTAAATGTAATACTCTTCATGATGGAATTTTTGCTGAAATAAGACGGATGAGTCCTTTGTTTTCTCTTATATCCCGGAGCTTTGTTTGGTTGGGTTGATGTTTGAGCTTCATAACGCTCCCCTGACACTGATCTATCCGCGTGCACCCCTTGAATGCAATTGACCTGATTGCTTGAATAGTTACCATTCTTTCTCTTTGTGGGATATGTTTCCTGAAAAATCTTGATAGCATTAGAAAGAAAAATATTCTCTCACCGAGATTCAGATACCCAGGTAAAGTAATCTAATTTGACCTTTCTATCAACTCATTTTTGACACTTTTTGGACTTAATTTCGACTCTGTGGGGTTCTATCCATATCTTAACCCCGACATTGTCCGTATGTCCCTACATCAGGATCCATCCCGTGGTGTCACCTATTGATCCATACTACATGTGACCTTCACTTAAGCCATGACTCGTTGAAAATGTCTCTCTTACCCCTCATGAGAGTATGAGACTTCAAACTTCGTGAGCAATTTGAAGGGACCTCATCCATTTCTATATTTCGCCTTGCTCGAAGCATAGTCATAAGCCTGGGTCACCAATCACCATAATCACAAAAGACCCGAGCCTTTTGGGCTTCTAAACTCACTTCAACTTAAGGATGACCAATTGATAACCTCACAAACTCCTGAACTACGTCTTGTTGGTAAGTACGCATGAAAGTAAAGAGTATGGTACGCCTTGTTCTTTCGGTGCCTTTTTACAACATTACCTCAAGGTGCCTAAGGTAGTAACATCATAGCCGCATTGAAACACTAGCATTTTCGCCACCACGTCATTGTGGTCCCCGTCACCACATATGACATCGCCACTGCATCATTGTGACATTATTGTTTAGTGATACCATGACATCATAAAAGCTCAATTGTCATTATCAATAATCAATCACAATGTGCCACATTGCCCCATTCATCTTGATATTAGAAGTCTAAATACTCTTTCAATACATATGTTATGGATCAGTTTTTCTACTTTGATATTCATTTGTGTCATCTTCTCATGTGCATCCCCTAGGTACTGAAACTCAAACACTTGCGTGTAAGTTCAACTAAAAAAAATTCCAAGTGTAAAAACCTCTAAAGAAATTCATATTACAACATACATTCTAACATTCTTTTGTCCTTCAAATCAACATGAAATATCAATATTTATTTTTGCATATTGTGTTTGTGGGCGTGCGTGCGCAAGACACATAAACTATAATGCATTAATTTAACAACATTAATAATTTCATTAGTTTTGGTAAAGGTCGTCAACTGTTTGTACATTTTGTATGTACCTTCTTTGTAAACTTCAATGAGACTGAAAATATGGAGAAAAGCGATGCAAAATCAAATCATATTGAAACATATCCACGAACAAATATTAGTATGCATTTAATTGTGTTATACACTTAGACATTTCCTTGTGTTAAAGTCAAGTATTAATGTATTATATTGTGAGAGATATTTCTTGTAGTTATACTAATTTCAGCATTAGATTGGTTTGGGGTATATAGCTCGAACCTTCTATTTCAGGTTTTTTTTTTAAAGGACTTCAAACAAAAAAGTTGATGTTATAGTTTAAATCAAATTTCAATCTGAGTGGTGCTTGCCTAAAGGAGTAGTTTTCATTTTCGTTTGCATGGTAATTACTCTCTAATCCAGTTGAATAATTCCCCATACATAATTTAGGTCTAATTAATTAACCATTAGCACAATTGCCCCATTTCTGCAACCCTAGCTAGCTAGCTCTATATACATATTAAATTGGTAGTGAAAGTGATACAATGAATAGATTATTACAAAGTAACTGTTTTAAGCTCTACAACTTAATTAATTAACACTCAATTATTGATGAGTTTGATTTGGTCTGATTGGACACAATCCTTTGTGTCTAAGTTCCTGTCTACACTTCTCTGGAACTTTCTGTTCATTATTCATTTCTATATTTGCAATTGCAAATGCAAACAATAGATAGCAACTAATTGGTAAATTAATTAGGGTTCGGCATCTTGGATTGTAGGATGGCCTTTTCACACTTTGACATAATAAGGTTGGTTCAATACAGTTACAACATCAAGTTCATAAATTTTATAACAAAATATATAAGGTACAAGCATTCGTGTTACCTACGTTTCTTAATTAGCCAATTGAATCAAGGTAGATTATTAGTCTAATCAAATTAGATAATTTATACCTGAGATGAAAATTAAACTTAATCCAATAACTTCAAGAAACTTGTTCTCCCAAAATTGCAACCTAATCGTTCTCTCTAATTTTCCCAAGTTATTCATAAAACAATTCTTGTGAACCGAAGCGGATCATTTTAGTCGACGGTGGTTTTAACATTTTTTATTTAATTTTTATAAACAATACCAACAACATCTAAAATGAGGTTTGAACCTGAGACTTCTAGGAAATCAAGCGGTTTAATCCGCAAATTTACTAGACATCCGACCTGATTAGTCTTCTTCTTCCGTTAGTTTCGTCATCGCTATTAATTGTCTCCTCCCATTCTATCCACTTGCGGACGTCTTGTTATCATCTTTGCCTTAAGTACTATTTTAATTGTGAGAGTACGTTTACTACGAGGTAAATTGATTTTTTTTTTCTTTATATTTTTTCTGTTTTAAATTGTATTTGAGTAGTTATGCTAATTATATAGTTTGTTTTTACTCTTTTGGTGGAGGTTGTGGTATGTCTTTTATTGTTGAAGTTTTGTTTTGTCTTTTTCAATTGGAAGTTGTTTTTTCATTATGAGTCAATGAATTTTGCTTATGATTGTTGCATATAACCAGATGCTTTTGAAGAGAATAATGAATGATTATTTATGGGCTAATTACAATAAGCACTTCTGAACTATCGTCGTTTTCAGTTTGCACCCCTGAACTTTGGTCTGAAACTTTTAGCACCCCTGAAGTAGCAAAAAAAATCTTTATGTCAGTTAAATATAACGTTAGCATAGGAAATGACCAAAATGCCCCCCCACAAAAATTATATTAAATTAAAAAAAAGGATCAGATCTGATCTGAGAAGGCAACGAGGAGGCCGGCGAAGGCAAGGCTCTAGTTTGCACGAGTTTGTCGGAGAAGAAATCGTGCACGAGTCGCCGGAGAAGACGAGGTTGCACCAGTCGCCGCTCTGGTCTCGCTCGCCGGTCGATTTCCGCTGTGGTCTCGTCGCCGCCGCTCGCCGTGGCCTCTGCCGGCACGAGTTCCGCCGGTCAATTTATGTCGTGGCCTCTGCCAGATTTCCGCCGACTCGAGCTTCGCCAGCTCCTCTCTCCGCCGGCAAGAGCACCGCCGAGAAGGACAGAGAAGCACGAGCTCCTCTTTCCTCTTTGATTATTAGGTTTTTTTTTAAAAGGAGAAATTTGTTAGGTTTTTTTCTTCACATGTAACAAATTGTTAGGGTTCTTTGAAAATGTAAAAAATTGTTGACATTTGTCAAGAAGCGAATGAAATTGAGACATGCATACTTTTAATACATGAACTTTAACCAAATGTACAAATAGGCCCAATTGATCAAACTTTATACAAATAGATACGTGAACCATTAGATTTGTACAAATAGGTCTTCAACACTAACGGTGTTAAAAAATTCCGTTAGTGTAGGTTTATGTGACGTGTTCGTTTAACAAAGTGTTAATTTTTTTAACTTATATAAAGAGAATTGTTGTGTAA
>JAYMTK010000544.1:0-21232 GCA_036897405.1 Pelargonium myrrhifolium
TATGAGGATATTATTGACAATTCATGCATAACTAACTTCCTAAAGAAATTCCACTCATTTTGGGACAAAAATGCATTTGAAACAAGACACTCATTTTGAGACGGAGGGAGTATTTATTTATGAATTAATTATTTTATTTTACTTCATATAATAAAATATTATATAGTTATTTTGTTCTCACCGGCTAAACATCCTGGACCGTCCCTGCATGAATACGAGTGACCAACATAGGTAGAAATAGCTGGAACATTTCCATAATCTCATCTATTTGCTTAATTAATGAAGTTCTTAGTTTGAATATTAAAAAAATTTATGAGCCAAAAGTTTTTGCCCAACCAAAAACAAATGGATCCAGCGGTGTCATAATTATATTAAGCTGATTTTGTCCATAGTCTACACCATAGAAAGAACAAGCTACTAAAATTATTTTGACTACAGGGCCTCTCTAGCTTTGAGGGTCACCTCTAAATTGAAGATTCGACTATGCAATAAAAAACAGAGCTTTACATGTCTGACTTTTTAAGCTTGAGATCAAGCAATTTAACGTTCCTAAAAATATCCATGTCTGCTCAAACCTGAGAGTTGAAGATAAAATTGAATTTTCTTTCTAGTAAAAGCATATCCCAAAATGTAGTGTTAAATGATTGATACATTTAAAGAACCCCAAGCGTAGTTCATTGGTTGTAGTTGCTACTCAGATACAACTTCATTTACAGAGCAATCTGAGCGCACAATAGACCATCAGAAACTACAACTCCCTACTCCTCTCTAGAAACTGTTTTCAGTAACATTGTTGAAGACAATCGGATTTCGGTCTTTCTCAATCAAGAAAAGCAATCTGTTCTCACAACAAACAATACTAGAGATAAAAAAAGCATCTAACTACATTGTACGCAGGAATCCACGGACTTCAATCAGAAAGCTGTTTAGATTCTTCCTAAATCTCTGATAATTTGAACGATCAAGGGTTGATGAAAGCTGATTTGAGCTGGTGAGCGAATGTAATGCATTCTGGAGCCTTGATCTTAGAACCGCATTTTGTTGCTTCTCTATCAATTCATTGCCTAATCTCTGCACACACAAAAAGGAAAAATGAGACTACCTGAGAAATATTCGTTCCTTGCACCGTATATAAATATTTTTTTTTTCCAAAAAGTATATTACGATCCCCCGTCCCCATCCCCAATCTAGAATTGTAGGCAAATTTTTCCTATCCTTTATATTTTTGGATCTCCGCCGGAATCTGAGGAAATTGCCGTCCCTTCACATAAGTGCACATGGTTAATAACTAACGAGTTCATTTACTTTTGTTTATATGTTCAAGTACTTCACAACTATATACAGTTGCACAAGACTTTAGACTGTCAAATACGCACCTGGTATAGACCCTGTTCACAAAGGATTAATGGCAGGAGAGCGTCAGCTGCAGCACTGACTAGATCGGGACTGTAACCAAAAAGAATAGTTTTAGAATATTGAAGTACAGAGAGCTCAAAGGGCAATTTAAACTAATGTATGTTTGTACGATTAGAAAAGTATGGAGTGCATGTCTGCAATAGGATAGTATATGTAATGTCATCAATCCCTTTTTTTTAATCAATTTTTTTAAGTTTCAAGTCACTATCTACCTGTAATCTTCAAAAAGGATTAACTGAAGCAATGAGCGAAGAAATCGGCTTAAAATGCCTTCCTGCAAAGTTCCATTTGGGTCCTTAAGACTCGCAGCATTTGACCCTAAGCCTAATTTACCAGCACCTGTCTCTTTGTAGTGGTAGGAAGCGAGTGCTTTTATCGCTCTCAGGCACATATCAACTACTTCTGTATCCTGCAACATGAACCAAAGAAAGCACAGCAAGAAAAAGTTATCGAAAACGCTAGGTGGGATCACAATAATACACTTATCAGAGAAATTATGTGTATCCATTGAAGCAAATCCACTTGCAGACCAGCCAAAAAGAAACATATTAACAACACTTTTTTTGGGTAGAATGTATATCAGTTGACTGATATAAAGTTATATCAGTTGCAACTTAACAAAGCAAATGAGGTGTCACCACCTTATTAGTGCAACTGATATAACTTTATATCAGTCAACTGATATACATTAAACCCTACTTTCTTTTTTTTTTAAATTTTTTATTGGCATATTAGCAATACTTATTGTCACTAACATATTTGAAAGCCACTTACTTGATGGCGAAGACCAAAATCAAGAGTTTGAAGCACATGAGAAAAGGCATCACTATTTAGCTGAGCAACCATTTCAGGATAAACCTCCAGCATATGTGACAGTAATGAGAAGTACTGCAAAATAAAATAAAAATACGATACATCAGCTTTAACAACAACCATATATATATATATATATACATATATATATAAATGAAGTTCATTCCATAAGATCTTACATCATGACAAAGCTTCGGATACTTTAGAAGGTCCAAAGATATAAGAGGTGTAACTATGTGAAGGCCAAAGTACACAACCTGCAAGCCAATTGCATTAGGCGGTTTCAAGGAATTTTATATAGGAACCATAAAATGAGACTACCTGAGAAATATTCATCCCCTGCCCCTCAACAGAATCTGATGAGAAATCGACCTGCGATGTTCACCACACTCAGCAAAGCTCAGTTGAAGCCTAACACTAGTTAATACATGAGAATCATGTAAGAAATTGCAAAATACAATGAAAGAAGAAAAGAAAAACCTACTAAATCTTTTGAACAAAGATTTGAAAGGAGTTGAAGAAGTGCACGTAAATCCTTGTATTTCTCAGTCTTTTCTTCACTAAGTAAGCTGGCTGACAGACTCAATGATATCTGAAAAGGGAAAAAAGAAAACAAAATGAATAAAAGCAAATAAAAAGGTCTAAATGGAAAAATCACATTCGTATTTACGACAAACCAGATGGTCATTATTGAATTAATAAAGAAAATATAGCATATTGACTTGGAATCCCTTTTTCAACACAATCTATCCTCATATAGGAAGATTTTTTTAGGGTAAATTTCTATTTTCTATTATTTTGTTGGTGTACAGAGAAGTTTTTTTGTCAACCCTACAAAATGCAGATGGGTGGGTAGTTGGAATTCAGCAAGCCAACACTCAACGGTGGCCAACACCTGGAAGGAGAAGGACAATATCATGTAGAGGCTGGAATAGGCTCAAATTTAAATATGAGAACGACTAACAACAAAGGCGTTCAAAAATTCAAGGCTTAATTTTTTACCAAAATTATATATATATTCCCTATATGTTACAGGAACCAATGAGCATGACCACAAAAATACATTGGCAGGGTTCAAGAAAACCACACTTTATGTTTCAACTTGCATCCTAGGGCACCGAGATTCTGATAAACAGTTGTCTTTATCCAAATTAAATGTTATATAAATGTTGCAGATTCCAGAAAGATGGTTCCCTAGATATAAATGGAATTTAAGTTCAATAAACACGTAAGAATGCATGCTGCACAACTCAATAGAAAGGAATGGGTATTTATCCATGTAGCTAGCAATCCAAATATCATATACCTAGAAACTGAAATATACATAACAATCCCAGAGAAAAAAACATACAAATAAAAGAGAAAATGGTGAACGTTTTCATCGCCTAGGACCATTTATCCTCTTCAGTTTAAGTAGAATTATTGACCCTTGTATGACAATAAAAGTAAAAAAAAAAAAATACCTTGCCAATATTATGAGATGAGTAAAGCTGCAGCAAACGCATGCAGAAATTAACAGTAACAGCTGTTTCTTGAGCCTCTAGGTAAGTGATTTGCCCATCCACCCAGTCCACAACAAATTTAAGCAGCAGATAAACAACTGCAGACTAAGCAATAAAATGTTGAGAGATTAGACGGCAATGAACAATACTTGAAACGAGTTTCAAATGCAACTCATGGAGTATGCTTCCAGAAAAAAGAAAAAAAATGTGTTCGTGCGTGCAACTCTTTTAAGCACACAAAATTATCCTACAAATCAGATAGTTCCTTCCAGTTCATAGAGATTGCCTGTTATTAGCAACCAATGCATGTGAGTTTGTGAATGTTTGATTATTATTTAAATCTTAATGGAAGATAAAATCTAATAGTTTGAAGAAGAACTGTTTCAAATAAAATACAATCATAGATACAATACCTCATGTTTGTAGACTTCAAGAAGAACCAGAATAGGGTTCATTACGGAGAATCCCATTTCATATATTGCCTTCTGGGTACGAGGTTCTGAGGCCCCAGCAGCTCCACGAAGCCGCTCCAGCAAGCAAGTAACCTACATGATGCCAATTGCTTTCTCTAAGAACATTCATTATCCTTGAGGACACTTCTTGGAAAATACAGGAATTTTGGAATAATTTTGCACCAGAAAAATAGTCCTTACCGACAATATGACGTCTGGTTGTTGAGCAACAGTTTTGAGGTCATTCTTGTTCGATATGTCCACTAGGTACGCTGTCATATGACCCATGAGGTCCCTCACGTATCTTTAAGAAGCAGTATGTAGAAATTAGTTTGTGTTGCAACATAAGAATATAAAGGGAACAAAAGTCCTATATAATATAAAAGTTATAGATGACTCACTGATTGGATGTATCTGTATTTCTCATGGCTGAAGCTGAAAGAACAAGTGTTTGGGCCAGTGAGCGCTGAAACAGAATATAAACATCAGTCATGAAAGTCGGAAAAGTGCAATAACTCAGTAAACCTAAGTAAGAAGAGTTTCTACCTGGTGAGCAGTATTTAACATGAACAATGTCTTCTCATTAGCAAAAGCATTTGCAAATTCACGCCATGAGTCCTGCAACACAAATCAAGACGGAACATTTGAGACAACAATTCTCCAATAAAGTTTAAATAAACCAATGCATACATACAGATATTTAATTTTGAGATTCTAATTTTCCATTACATAAAAATATACTAGATCATGGCTTGCTAGTCACCGGAGAGTTTAAATTTCCTAAACTGCAAAACCGTAAAGCTGTGCTATAGCCTTTGCAATGTTTAGCAAACAAATAAGGGGGCAAATGATATTGCCAACACCTTCAGTATGTTCAACTGGGTCTTCAATCAAGGTTACCTGGTTTCTTTCAACATGATAAAAGAGACGTCAAAATGGAATCAGCAATTTTCCAAGAAAAAGAAAAACGCAAACCAAAATCCTCTGAAATAATTTTCTCTTGGGGAGAGAAATACATTAAATTTATATTATCATCTCATATTGATTAGAATATGCTTATGATGTTTATATATATGATATATATTTGTTAGACATGATTATTGACCTGAATTGAGCAAGCAAATTATACACCAACTGCATGCACTCTAATTTTGGATGAGACCTCAACTCCCATATATGCTTTATAAGTATTCACATAAATATTAGACCAACTGCATGTACTCAGAAGTTATCATTCAAATCCATCTACTCCTCGTTACCAAACCCAACCTCACCAACTACAAAACCTGTCTTTTAACACTTTTTTTTTTTTAAAAAAAGCCACCTGAGATGGTGGGGGGTTTGGCCGGACCCCTACCTGTTTATTAGATAAATCTTTTAACACTTTTAGCTGAGCTAAAATCCACCAGATCAGACAATTACATGTGGGCTATGCTGCTGTGGCAAGTAGGATAGACTTAAATTTGTTAATCAACTGGCGTGGTAAACTGCCATAGGATGACATAAGAAGATTTAAGTCCCAGAGGTCCCACTGGTACAAGCAAATCCATAAATGGCACCTCATATAGTATGACCTCAGGAGACTGACACATTGACCATGCCAACAAGTCATGACAACCCCGACCATGTGATCATGCATAGGATCTCTTCACACGTGCCAGGTCTGACCTTCCCAATAGGGCTTTAACAAGCTGAACTCGAGGCTATCTCTTTCATACCGTGTAAGAACCATCTTAACTACAAGCTCAAGCTTATAGTTGAAGACCTAATTCCCATTTTACTCTAACAGTATCCGATCCCATAGATGGGGTGAAGCGTGTAGTCGCAGAAACACTGAAATACAGTTTGATGCGTTTGATACTGGAAATATACATGATATTAGACTCACCAGTGCAATGAGGTGAACACATACATCTTTACGTCGAACAAGAGTGTGGAGTAACTGGAAACAAGTGAGACCCTGTCCAAAAAATAGCAGCATGAGAACAACAACATTTGGTTCTGCCTGAACAAGAGATTCAAAACAGTGCTGGATTTTAAAAAGTTAATCTGCCAATTAAATCATTCTTAAGCACACTATTAGTGGAAGTTCTCTTATTATCAAGGGCAGGCAACCCTGTACAACATATATATCATAAAAGTTTCAGGGCATCATGAATGACATTTATAACTTCACAGTTAAAATTTGTACACATGGTCATGAAATGCAGTCAACAGAATAATATAACATAATTATAAAATCTCAAAATTTAAGAGAATAGGTTTTACTGCTTAAACCTGCAAATCCTTCTCCCCAGGATATGACACAAGTGTTGTCATGGAGATACGAACAATAATCTCAAGTATAATTTTGCCTTGATTATATTCTCCAAAGAAACTAAGCAACGCTTTCCTGGAACCTGAACTCTGAAGCTGATGCCCATAAGCAAGGCATGTACTGCTATTACTGTCTCTAGCTTCTTCAAGAGGCATTAGGTAAGTATGGGACCATCTTGCAAGAAACCATATGATAGCCTGCACAGAGCAAGTTTCAATATAGCATGACTAGGAAATAATAAGAAATTTTCAAATTTTAATATATATCATCTTACAACACCTTTCTCTATATATTACATATCAAAGTCTGAACATAGTTGTGTTCCCACACCTAAAGACACAATGTTAGATATAGATGTCCATTTTAACTTTTAATTCTTGATTTAATAAGACATGGTTTTCTTTCAAAAATTGTCTAAAACAAGATGCACCTTCCTATATTTGCATATTATTTTTTTAGGAGTTGCAACTCTGCAACCATTAAGAATTTCAAACAGAAATATTTTATTTTTTACTAACATTATTAAATAGAGTTATGGTGTGTTTGTCGTATTCTGGAGGGGAATTAGATTATTACAAGAGAGAGAAAGAGGACTAAATGGATTATCAAAGGAACTCATTGGCAACATAACATTATATGATCTTCAATTCCTGAAGTGCAAATGGCACACTGAATCATATCCGGTATAATATGAATGTAATTTGAAACAAAGAGTACAAGCCAAACATGCAGCGGTAATGTCAGCATGGCACTAATGATTGGCCTGGCTTTACATGAAATGGAAGAGATATAGTGCATTCTTCGATTAAAGCTCCGTCCTCATGCTAGATGGCTTAGAGCCAACACCATACTGAACAATCTTAAATTTAATGAAAGTAATTTGAAAGTTCAATTCAAAGGATATAAAGTTGTTTTTTTAAGTAGAAATTTTAAGCCTATATGCATACATGCAAAGATAATTAAAGTGGAAAGAAGATCAAGGTTAGGTAACAACAGCAGACGCTGAAATTATATTACCTCCATAAGCCGAGGACTAAAGACTGATGCTCTCATCTCTGGATACAAGCACTGCTCAGAGAACTTGATAATTGAGCTGCATTAAATCGTAAAAACCAACACAAATTAATAAATTTGCATTTGTTGACGGAAAAGTACCACAGTATATAATAGGTAGAAGTCCGACTTTGTTAAGGTCATGAAGAAGCAGATTGATGCTACTTGGGTCTGAAACTAATATAGTATCAGAGCTAGCTGGCCTATAATTCACCCCAACAGGAATCACAGCTGAAAAATCCTGACAATCGTAAACTAAATAAGGGCCACTCTAGGGTTTCTCTCTCTCTCTCTCACACACACACACACACAAAATGTGAACTTTATACAAGTTAACATTTAATAGCCAAAATCCAAAATATAATAGGTATGCCTGCAACCAAATTGGAAATTCGAGGACCAAAACTGCAAGGAGAAAATGGTCAGGAATCATGTCTTGACAAGAAGACAAACCATGCTGTATAATCGCGTCATGAGTTCTAGCTTTAAATAATATATAATGGTCTAATAAGGCTGATTCTAAATTGTATGAAAATGAAATAACTAAAGAACTTTACCCAGAAAGTAAAACAACAGGATGCTTGTCCGCCTCAACAGTGTCCGCAAAATGGTTTAGTATAGCTTTGGGAATCTGATGTTAAACAATTTATAAGCCATATTAGAATCCCATACAACGAAAACTAGTAATAATATACAGTGCTGGTTATATTGGGTTGTTTGCTATATTACCAAAGGTGTTTCTCCATCCCCTTCATCAGCAAGCACATGCCCAGTAATCAGTAGCAGTGAGTAAATTTCTTCCAAAGTAATAGTTGGATCAGTAATGCCCCTGCCCTATAAATAAGCAAATGAGTTAGGATATGAGCAAAAACAAGCAACGAAAGGCATCTTTGTTCTTTAATATAATGCAGTTATTCAAACAGAGAAGAAAGTTGGTGAAAGATGACATTGAAAAGCAAGCCATAACAAACTGGCAATCCTAAATATAATGCTAAAGCAAAACATACATTCACCAATCAGATAATACGCACAAGGTATAATGAAAAAGCATGAAATTGATCAATATCTTATAAAAAAATAAAAAACAGTGAAAAAAATAAAAAAGAGGCAAAGCTTTGATAAAATTAGTTTGCTATGCAAACTACACTATGATAGCAAAAAATATTAGAAGAGAAACAAGTTCCCACAAGTTCAAAAACTGCACTCCAGAAAGTTAATAATAATAAGCACTGAAACCTTGTTTCCAAAGGTATGCTTAAAAAAAGTCTAATCAAAGCACCTGATGAAGCCGTGCAAAACGCTCAGAGAACAGCCTTGTGAGTAAAGGAACTGAGACATCAATTGCTGCTCTTGCAATAAGAGCATACGAGCTTAACCTTTCATCCATGGCTGCAAGTTCATAAGATGAAAATGTAAGACAGTGTTTGGAATAAGATGACCACAACTTTAATTATGACATCATTCATCCAATAATAAAAATTTAACTAAAGTTACTTATTACTTGTTAAACATAAACATTTATCTTAAAGTTACCTATTACTATTATTGTTTAATGGCAGGCATTTTGGAAAAAGAAAAAAGAAAGAAGAAAAGATGTCACTCTTTCAGGGAGATAGGAATACAAGTAGTGTTATAAAATGGTGGCTCAGAGCATGAGGCTCCCATCATTGTGGGGTCTGGGAAGGGTCATTTATGTTAGCAGGTATACATGCATATAAATAATTGTACTGACTTTAAATCAATAATAGTCACTAAACAAAATGGGTGATATAAAACTTCAATACAACAAATAATGATATAAATAATAGTAAGTCGTCTCCAGCAATATGTACCCCATACCAGATATGGAAGCTTGCAAGTAGTCAGAGTCACAATCTTCATCCAATGCTGATGCAGCAGCCGCTATATCAAAAAATATTAATTGTTAAAAATTCTTAAAAGAGAGAATGGTCCCTGAACAAAAGAAAACATGGAGGCAATGCACAATGCATCTACAATCAAGAATATCATACTCACCTTTCAGCTCAGCCTCTACAATCAAGGCAAAGAGACTGGCTGCAGCATTTGCACCTTCAGGTGGAAGAATTCCATTTTCACCAGTACTATCCACTGGCTGAAGAATCAGATAAAGAATGTAAGAATTTAACTTGAATTTGACGGCTGCTATTATAGTATAAACAACAATTCAGCATTTATAAATAAATAAAAAATTAAGACAATCTTAATACCTATACTAGTGATATAGAGAAGTACAATCAATATTAGGATGTTCAACACATAAACCTTAATTAGAAAATGAAAATTCTAAGAGGCATGACACAGGTGCAAGAATAATTTGCAACCAAAATTTTGCTACATGTATTTGGCCTGTGAAGTATCGCTATAGTCAATTACCCTCCCAAGTTTCCTAATTGCACCACCCATTGGGTGGGACAATTATAATACACTTGCAGAGTTGCAAATGTGCCTTGTACGTAACAAGGACCATGGTAGCAAGAACCCTTATTTTCTCATGGCATCTTTCAGACAATTATTTCATCTTCATGCTGCCATCAATGGAATGCGATAGTGTCAAAATTAAGCAAACATGACAATGGGGAAGCGGGAATGAGATAAGCAAGGAGCTAGAAAAGGAGAAGAGAAGGAGGAGGTTGTCGGATAGTTTCATCTAAGCAATTTTGACAGGGATAAGTTGTTGTTTTCCCTTCTTTTCTTCTAACCTTCATTTACTTCCCATAAAATCTGCCAGCTTAGTCTTTGATATAGGTCAACGTATTTGGGCTTGGGTAGAACTCGCACTACAAAACCGGCTTGCTAATGGAGGGTGCCCAACCCCTTAAAAACTGACCCTTTTAGCCCATTATCTTCCGATGTGGTACTATCTTAATTTTAGATTCTAACGGTCTTTTTGTGGTTCATAACTATTTTCACTTAATCAAAATGGCTTTCTAAACAGTAGTCTATAAGTTCAATGAACTTGAGGGGGTTAGCTACCCTACTACTTTGGGGCCAATTGCAAGATGAATTACAGTTGGCCATAACAAAGAGTATCTGATCCCAAAATTTGTTTTCTGGGCTGATTGTGTATTGTAACAAGATAAAGTATAATTGGGCATTTACCACTAGAAGAGCAGTCCAGGTATCCAACAAAATATCACGCGCCTCCCAGCTCCATGTTTCCTCGTTGGTGTGATTAGCCATAAGGACTTTAACAACTTCAGACATTAAGGAGGATAACAATGTAAGAGTGCCAAAGGGCCTGGATATCAAGGTACATAATACATTAGATATGAGGGATTAGACAGTAAGAAGTGCTAAAATAATATATTCAGTTGCTGACCTTATGGATTTTAAGAGTTGGTCAAACAAAACGGGACTTGTTATACTGGCAATAGATAACAATGCACGGCAGCCATCAAGCATCTCACTGAAGGGGGAAAAGAGAGGGAAAAAAAGAGGAAAGGAAATTGAGATTTTGAAAATACAAATCAATATAATACGAAATAAAGGTGACTTACAGAAGAATGACCTTTCACTTTTTCCAGATTCAATAGCTCTCGAAACAGCATCGGGAGGATCCACCCATTGTATTATCCCAGATAATATTTGTAGAAGATGATGTTCTTGCATCTGGCTATCTACTAGATTATGAAACAAATTAGTCCATAAATTTAGTAGCAAGAACATAAAAACTGAAACACCCTCCAGAAGAAATATAATACTCCCTCTATCCCAAAATGAGTGTCCTGTTTGTGTTGCTTTTTTGTCCCAAAATGAGCGTCATCTTTCCTTTTTAGGAAGTTAGTTGTAGCATGAATTACCAATAACATTCCTATAATAAGTTAGTTAGTATCCCTTGAGTTTGTTAGAGCACATATCCATGGGGATTCAAAAGTAATTATACAACACCAACCAACTTCTCTTTAATTATTCCCAAAGTGGAAACAAGTACACTCATTTTGGGACGGAGGGAGTATGATACACACACAAGTAATATAGTAGTATTATTTACTGAGGTCATACAGCAGAGTGTTTTGAGTGTAGACCATCAATCAGGCAAAAGTTTTCAAAAAAAAAAAAAAAACAAACTTCCGTAAATCAATCTGGAAGGCACTGTCCATAACAGTGTCTACGTAACCGCCATTCTCCCAATACACAACTTTTCCATCTATACATGAGTTTTTGTTGAATTAACTTAGTCTTCATAATATCTTTTTTCTTTTACATTTATAACCACAAACTGCTAGTAAACTCATATAAAATTTTGCAGAATGTGTAACTATAGTCTCACCCTTCTAAATCTCTCCTGGAATTCCATTTGTCTTGTGTGTGTGTGTAAGTTAATAAGATCTTCTATGGGAACATTTAGTCTACTCATTACAGAAACGATGAGGGACAAATATATAGTCACCCAGAGGAAATTCAAAATATTACAGCATGAGGTTGTTATCTGAACTGTCATTGTCGAAATGAAACTTGTAAGGTTTAACATGGACTTCTACGCGCCAAAAAGATGAACAAATAACTAGAGACTGAATCTTACTTATCCCCATAAACTAAAAAGTTATGCAGGAAATAAAGCATCTAAACTCAAGGTGATGCAAATGGATTATGGAGATGAACTCTATTATATGGCCAAATGCTAGTAAATCCACTACTAATTGATATAACCAATGATATAACCCATAACTAGGTAAGGTGTATATATGCGAAATTCACAAAATTCAAAACAGCATAGCCATTAAACAAACCAAATCAAACATTCAATGGAGCTCTATCAGACATATTATGACATAGACATATTATTGTAAGAGCAAAGTTATTAAATCTAGTATAGCCACAGTATTAACAAAAACACATGAAAATTATGAGAGCAATGTAGCAGAAAGAAATTCTTATACCAGAAAGAAATATGGTCCCAGTCAAGGAGCAGAACTGTACAATAAGCTTTCGCGCAGAGACTGCAATAGGACAATCAAGCCAGTACCCATCACGAGAGAACTTCTGTCTCAGTGCTGTATATAAATTCAACAACCATCCTACATGGCCACTTGAAATCAAAACATCACGCCATGCAGGACCAGGCTGAAAGCAAGCATGAAAAGTATGTGAATAACTAAATAGTTAGAAGGTTAAATTCTAATTAAGTTATCTTGTCGGGTACTATGACAGCAAAGAGAACTTTAAGGAAACATCTCTACCACTGCTGCTATGACATAAGTGGGTGTAAAATAGGTACTGGTATTGTTACAATTGGATAATTAGGTCAAGGGTCTTCTCCTGGAAAATCTAGATGCAGCAAGCAGAAGACAATTTCTTATCTATTATGATGATCCAATCACACTCCTATCTCTTCTCATGAATGAGTTCAGTCAGTTTGACATTTCTTCGTCTAATTCTCTATATATGCACAAAACCTTCTACTATTGATTAGTGATAAGTAAACTTAAAAAGAGTAATTCGATACCTGCACTAAGATACACTCAGACCTCTTTGATGAAGCACTATCGTTTCTACCTTCAGCTGTAAACACATTTATACTGGCTTTTGCACCACTTTTGTTGTACCGGAAATCCCAGTTCAGAATTTGAAGCATGAGTCGAAGTGCAGCAGTACAAACTTTAGCCTCTGGTACTGCAGAAACAGATTCTATTATTCTGTTTGTAACACTTATCGCCGCATCTCGAGCCCAACAGTAGAATGTCTGCCTTAAAATAATATTGAAACAAGTTGAAAAGAATCAGAAAGATAAAACATATAAGGAAAACAAAAGGCAACATGAAACCCAAAAACCAGAAAGAAGATTTTATCTTTCGAGGTAATCCATATATGTCAATGCAGAGTTCAGGTCTTGGATAAACTGAGGGTAATCATTTGTAAGAAGATAAGGTAAACGTTTTTTTCTTCCAACTATTCTTCCTCAACTATTCCAAGATAAAAACATAGCAGATAGACATTGACAATAACAAGATAGCTTTACGAAAAGAACAAAAAAAAAAAAAAAAGGAAACAAAGCGCAAGGACCTTAAAAAAATCTAGCTCCAATGACATTGGGCACTGCCCATGAAACTCCCTAGGAAGGCCCATGGCACTTGACGTAGAGGGGGAAAATTCTGATACCTATTAAAGAACAAAATCTTAAAAATCATCTTGAAAGCTACAAGACAAAGATAAGCCTAAGGATATACTGCTTGGATAAAAAGCATGAATGCATACCAAAGATTCCAGGAAATTAATTCCAGTGTACTGTGCATCTATACCGTGGACACCAAGAATAGCCTGGTTTATCTGTAGCCATAAAAATTTAAGAAGTTACAGAAGCCAACAGAGGTATCATTGCAAAATATTGCAAACAGACTATCAACTCCTCAACCTAGTATAACAGTTTAAACTATTAGACATCTACAAAGTGAGAAATGTTGGCACACTGCAAATGGACAAAAAATACTCTCCTTTTTTCATTGTATTTTGAATGTAAATAAAAGCATTATTTTTCAAACATGAATCAGTTTCCAGAAGCCATTTGCAGTCAAGGAATTACAAGTCAGCCTAGAGAAAGGTTTAGTATGAGACTTCTACCTCTTATAAATAAATCTTCTACGAATAACTTTGACATCTGCCACGAAAAGTGACTGTGAAGGTAAGTTGTGGATTTGAAGTATACATGTAAGAGTGGAAGAAGGTCTAAGGGATTTAGGCACAGCTACATCAATAAGCCTTAGAAAGTATCATGATGCGACATGCCATGGAAACTTGCACAAAACAGAAGATTCCAAGATTGGACGTTACAAAGATGTAATGCTCCAAACGGAAAAATAAGATGGCATTAGAGGAGTTAGAACTGGAGCCAACATTGCTAAAGGCGCAAATCTCTTTTGGAGATGAGGTGCAAAGTACATGCCTTTTGAAAAAAGGCGCAAAAATGAATTCAGAATTAAGTAGAAAAACATCCCAGGCATATTTAAAAGATACCCAAACACCAAAACACATCATCCAAACGAGCCAAATGATATCAACAGTTCTAATAGTCATCATTCTTATGCTAAAAGTCTAAAACTAAAAAATAAGCAATAAAATTTAAATATCATAGTATTCATCCTCGTCCAGAGAATCACTATTTCTACCCACTATCAAAAGATTTGTAGTATGATACATCAATTTCCTCAGTAGTTGAATAAATAGGTCTTGTGGTTGTGGAAGAAGTACTTGAAACTGGAAGTCTGGAATATCAAACGTTTTTAGCACGCACCCTTTTTGCATGCTTTTTTTTTTCTCTCATTTTTCCCCTTCATTTTATAACCCTTACAGGCTTAAAAGGCACATAATAATTGGAGTTTTATATAAAATAAAATAGATGAAGTTAACATCATTTTAATATGGTACGCCTCACTTGGGCCGCACCATACCTTTGGCAAATAGCCACGGCCTTGGATGGCCCGAGGCAGCGACCGTGCACCGTGCCATGGCGCACACATTAATAACTATGACTAAGGCAATATATCCAACTATCAGTCTTCATGAGAAACTAAATATCTTGGTAAATTGAAAGTTTGATTAAGATTTTAGATGATTTTTTGAGGAAAAACTTCAAATTGATAACTTGATCATATTTCACGTAGCTATCTTAAATTCTTTTTTTGCTTCAACTTTCCTCCAACCACTTTGATGCAAATCATGTCTGAATGAATTAATATATCTAAAAATGTCTTTTTTAACTTGTTATATATTTTTAATTGAACAAATCCATTAGGTGTATTATACATAAAATCTGTTTTTTAAATAAAAAATTAACATGTTTATTTGCAGCATGTCCTACATCATGTTTTAAAATGATGAATCGCGTCCCGAATCGTATCTCGTGTCTGAAATAGTACTTCATAACCGGTACACATGCAAAGTTGCCATCCAATAAACTTGAAGTGTTGAGTGAAAGGGTCGACCTAGCAGATGAAACTCTTTCTAACCACAAAATTTGTGGGGCAAACATAAACGCTACTCTTACGTGAATCTTTCTAATATAAAAGCAACAATATTAAGTGAATAAAGTAGTTTCAAACACCAAACTGAATCAAAATGGGATACTTCAACACCAAACATACATGTTTGACAAGAACTCCAGCTACTATATTAATTCACAGAACTGACGGACATGACATGATAAATGGCCCTAATCATGACCAACCATATGCTATATTTTGCTAAGAGGGTTAACAGTAGAAAAATAATTAAGAGCAAATTACACATATGAGATTATTAGAAAACAGGCAATAATAATAATGGGTGAATATGAAAATATAAAGTAACTGGTCGAAGAATTGATACCTGATAAAAAAATTCTTCCTTCTCAGCAGCGGTAAAATCAAGCCTACACTCGTATATTTTCCATTAATAAACACTTGTTTCCATTCATGAAGAGGCAAACTCTCAATGTATGTATTTTGTTATTTTAAATATACTAAACTCTTAAAGCAGTGAAAATGTGTGATCAAAATGTGCACATGAATTGGGGTAAAAGCGAAGTAGGAATGGACATTTTTATCACCACCAGATCACTTCAAATACAAACTTTAAAAATCACACAAAATGTTTGCAGTTCATACACAAGACAGTAAATAGATCTAGACTAGGGCCAACTAGCCCACAACAAGCTAGACTGGCTCTATTGCAGTTTGTTTAAGGATTCACCATTTCATCCGATTAGAATTTGACCATTTGTTGATCTCAATAAAGTCACATTGATGGACCAGCTCCATGGTTCCATCAACTGATATGACATTGTTATGACACTCCCCTAAACAACTTTTTGCACCTCTATAGTTTTCAGTTAGTACAAGAAAAGAAAAGATAGAAAGATGTTATGACTTTTGAGGAAAGGCATGATGATACTTGACTGAGCTGAGGGCATAACATTAGATAGGATTAGAGTGGAGACAGAACATGAGCAGAGGATCCCAAAAAGTTTATTTAAAGATTCATGTACCTGATCCCAACATTGTTTGGGAAATGACTTGGTGGTTGCTGTTTTTGAATTTAACCTAGCAAATACTATCCAACAGTCTGACAAGGACATTATTTCATCGAATAAGTTGGACATTACACGTCAAACATACACTAGTATGCATTCATGGCCAGTATTCTGTGTGAAGGTGGCAATATAAATTAAATAATATAAAAGATACACAAGCGGACAGAAAATAATCAAAATATCAATATAATCATCTTGCGTATCCACTTCCACAAGTATAGATAGAATACAGGCAACTTACCATCCCCTTTTTATCAATTGGGCAGCCACGGAAGAAACCTTTACTTGGACATATCCCTCGGGCGAATTAGCATGTTGCATAACAAAGCACAAACAGAAACTGCAACCACAGAACAAGCATACATATGGTGATCATTACATACTATAACTTTAATTCATACAAGAATTTTAAAGGTGATAAGTTCAAGAAGTTATTTACAAAACACTCCCTGTAAGAAAAATATGCAGTTGTGAACTAAATAGTAGCACACCATGCCAATAAGAGCATACCACTTTCAAGTGTCCGAAAGTACCTGATCAAGCTCCTCCTGTCGTCTGATGAAAGGAAACCCCATTCTCTAATGGCTGCGTCTCGAATCGCTGCAGCGGCTTGAAACCTTGCATTTGCCAATTGGGAATTCTCTGACGACATACAAACTTTCTTAAGTAGGCATGAAAGATTGGCAGCCCAAACCTCAATCATGATATGCAACACAAATTCCATAATTGACATCAAAGCATCTCCATAATTTTCAGAGAATAATAAAATTATACAGATATATCTAGAAAGCAAAATATTAACATGCGGAGACACACAGCACATATACATGCTTACTTGATAATTCTCTGAAGACATACAAACTATCTTAAGTGGGCATGAAAGATTGGCAGCTCAGACTTCAATCATGATAAGCAACACAAATTCCATAATTGACATCAAAGCATCTCCATAATTTTCAGAGCATAATAAAATTATAGAGATATATCTAGAAAGCAAATTATGAACATGCGGAGACACACAGCACATATACATCCTTACATGCCTGAGGACATCCAACTCAAAAGTCTAAACCAGATTGCAATTAGTAGGGAGGTCCATGATATTAACTAGTTAGGAACTCTGCATCTTGTAAATGTGGGACTAGCATTCCCCTATTATGTGAACTGAAAAGAAAATTATATTATTGGTCCTAAGATGGACTAAAAACAAGGGGTTAACAGCACAACTGGGCTCTGCCAGGAACTAAACATGCTTTGATACTAATGTTGCACAAAATTGTCCATGTTAACCATTATCTACCAAATACTCCAACCCCACCACCAAGTACAAGAGCATGACATGTGCTAGACCGAAGTCTAAGAGAAAGTGTATACATTCTTCTACTGACATCTTCATGCTCTGAGCCTCTGACAACTATGTAAGAGTTTCCATTATATAGTCATGTTGATACTCCTTCCTTAACATTATGTTTGAATCATCACTAGGAAAAGAAAAGGGAAATTTCAATAGTCCTCTTCTTTCTTCTTACATAGCTCCATGATAGGGAGAAATTGAAAGAGCGTCAATAATCTACAAGTTCACCAGCACCCAAAACTTCCTCCATGTAATAGAAGAGACAATAAGAGAAAATTGGGCTCAAGATAAAGTTCACCTGATTTTTTGAAAAAAGACAACATTCCTATACAACCAAATTCCAAAAATATATACAATAAGGCAAAATAAATCTATCAAAACTATATATATATATATATATATATATATATAACATTTATCAGATTCTGAAGTGGTTTTAGACAAAAATATAACAATATTCTCACTTTATGGTTATTTATCCCAGAAATTATTTCCAGTGTTGTGTCCTTTAGCTTTCTATCACCCATTCAACTTGCACAGGCATTATGCATATCCATCATTCTATAGAACTTTGTTCAACTTTCTCGGCTAGAACTATTCCCTTAAAAACTTGCTTCATTGTCAAATAATTTGAATATCAACATGTACATTTAGTATTGCACTTAGTGAATGATTCATCTGTACAACTGAGTAATTCAAAGATTAAAAATCGTCACTGTAACACAATAAAGAATTCTCAAAAATGATTTATTGCATTTCTATGATTATAGTGATGAATTATGCGGGGAAACATACTAAATTATGCCACTTAAGTTTGTTCTTCGAAGTATTGTACGTGCAGATGTGGTTCACTTAATGCCATAAGGTTATGATTTTACTGATGCCAAGATGAGTATAGGCAGAAAATACTAAACTCTTTATTGAGCAATTATGACTGTATTGACTTACCAAGAATGAACTGGCATGCCTTGTATGGCTGAGGTGACTGGCACAGGGACAAAATAGTTGCCTCAGCTGCTGCTGGGTTCATATGCATCTGTCAGAAGAAGAAAAAAACACATGTCTAGGCCAGTGTTTGCATATTTTCAAATTCATTTGTATACAATCAAGTCCTCACAAGTAATGTTTAAAACAAAATTGACAACAAAGTTCCTGAAAAGTCTACAAATAATCCCATATCACTCCTAATAGGCTTAACCATGTATATTTTTCAGATTCATCATTCATTTACTGTTTCACACGCAATAAGTTATGTACTCAGCTCGAATACTTGGAAACAAAATTGACAATAAAATGCCTGAAGATGACAAATAATCCCATATCACTACTGTCAATAAATTGTTTTCAATCTGCTTAAGCATGTACATTTTCCAGTTTCATCATTTCCGCCCAACTTCAAAGCAACCAGAAGAAAGGTTCCGTTCCTTTTTAGCCAAATAAATATATATCGTTTCTCAAATTTTCCGAGTAACCAAACAGGTGCTCACAAGAGATGAGTGTGAATAGAGAGACCTGAATTGAAGTGCAAGCGAACTCGATGGCGTGCATGGTGGACTGCAGCTGAGCCAAATCGACGGGCCCGCCTACTCCGCTATCTGGAAACCCTTGCATCTCTGGTCAGTGAGGTGTAGGGAGAGTGATTATCGTGCCAAAATGGTGATCGTGAAGTGTTTCTATAGCAGATTCGAGTGTCGATTACTGCAAATCAGAGGAAGATTGATGGATGAGTGGTGGCTTGAGAAGCGAGAGCGACGATGGTGATGAGAACAATCTATAAGCAGAAACGGAGATTGTGAACGAAAATAGAATCCTTAAGCGGAGAAAAAAATAATAATAATTCACAAATTAATTTTTAGGGTAACACTCCACTTAAACGTTCAAACATTCTTTTTAGTTCGTTCACCTAATTTTAATTAATTAAACTTTCCATAAAAAAATAGTACAAAAAACTTACTATTTAAAATTTTAAAAGAATAAAAAAATATAGCAAGATGTGAAAGGGGTGAAAGGGGTGAAAGGTGTGGAAGCCTAGGGTTAGATTTTGGTACCATTTCCAACCTCGCTGGTAGGGAGTGGCGGCACTCCTCGAGTGTCAGCAGCAGGCGGGAGAGGGAAGGAGCAAGGGGGTAAGGGAGTAGGTGATAGAATGAGGGAGTTGGGGTGCCTGTTTGTTGGGCGAATGATGGCAGGCGGATGAGATGGTGCAGGAGGGTCGAGAGGGCCAAAAATGGGACGGGGACGGAATGGGGAGGGGTTGTCGGTGGCGGATCGAGTGGTAGAGGAATTTGAACTGCTCCGAATAGAAAATGAGGAGAGTGGGGGTGGTGGTGTTTGATCTGGTGGAGGCGGAAACTCCGATGCTGAGGAGGAAGGCATGGCAGCTCCCCGGAAAGTTTCTCTCTGATTCTCTGATCAACTTCAAGGCGATGAGTGCAAATATGGTATCGCTATGGAAGCGGTGGAGGGCATGAATGCTTTTGAGGTTTCAGAATAACTCTATGGAGGGGGAGCAACGTTTTGTGTTCGAGTTCTACCATGAGTGGAATTTGAAAAAAGGTGATTGAATATGGACCCTGGTTCTATAACTATCAGTCGTTGATCTGCAGGGTGTCGGGACCGAGAGAAATGGCGAAAGGGATGGAATTGGTGACAATGAATTTGTGAGTTCAAGTGTACCAATTGCTAGATTGCTTCAAAAATGAGCAAGTTTTGCGTAACATTGGGAATGAATTGGGGAAGTTTGTGGCTACAAATAGGAAGAATGGGACGGGAAGGGTGGTGAACTACACCTGTGTGAGGGTGGCTTGGGACCTCCGGAGGCCACTGAGGCGTCGGCTGCAAGTCAAGCCAGTAAAAGGGGCACGGGGATGGGCGTACTTCAAATATGAGAGACTTCCTCACTTCTGCGTTGCGTGTGGTATAATAGAGCATGATGAAAATCGTGTAAAATCATGTATGACAAGGGCATGATAGAGGAGGAATTTCTATATGGGGTTTATTCGCGCCTCGGATCGTAAATGTGAAGTTGGATATGCGAACAAATGGTTCCGAGGTGACGATTGGGTGTCAACTAGACCGGTGACTTCATGCATGCGCAAGGTTACGGTGGTTCCGAGGAATATGGCAGACACAGAGGTGTCAAATGGGAAATTCTCTCGGTGTTCAAAATGGCACAGTCTGGGGAAGCAAAGGAGGGGAAAGGGTCCCGATGCCTACAATGTCGAATAAGGAGAATGATGACTATGGTGGTCTGAATTCAGGGATGAGGCCATGAGGGCCGGGAGTGGACGAACAGGTGTA
>JAYMTK010000545.1:0-21221 GCA_036897405.1 Pelargonium myrrhifolium
GAGCTTTTCATAGAGCTCATTATTACTTCGACACAATCGGTATGCTTGCCGAAATGCGTGTCAAGTTTTTGGCGCCATTGCGTATGATTGTAAAGTTTACAATCTCTAGTAGTGATGTCAATCACTTGTAGCTGTGTCAAGGAGCTCCGCCGGTCGTGCTCCGCTGGTCGTGCTCCGGCACCGGCGAAGGTGGGTGAGGTGAGTTGTGGCTGTGGCTGTGGAGAGAGAGGTGAGAGGTGAGAGAGATAGCTGTGAGAGGGGAGAGGTGGGAGAGAGAGGCTGTGAGTGGTGAGTGTTAGGGTTTTTGTTTTTTTGTATTTTTTATTTATTTTTGAAAATAATATATTATTCAAAGAGGGGTATTTTAGTCTTTTCGCATAAAAAAATTTGAACAAACGGAAAAATGGGGCAAAACCAACTTTAGGGGTGTTTTTGTTGACGGAAATAGTTGAGGGAATGTATGTGCAAAAGTTGGATACTTCATAGGGGGACCTGCAATTATCCCAAGTTAATACTAAGAAGAGCCGGGGCTCAAACTTGTCTTATCAAGGATCAAAAGAAAACGCAAGAAAATCCAAGTGAATCCTTCTGTAAATGGAAACATTAAAACTTACAGAAAAACCACTATTGCAATAAAGGAAAGTACATTAAAAAGGAAAGAACATGCACTTAACTAAAAGTAGAAAGGTAGAAGCTTAAAAAGCAATTTTAAAAAGAAATTTTGATGATTTTTTTTTTTTTGTTATTTTATTTTTTAATGTCCTTGGAAGTTGAAAACCAAAACAGGAAAAAATAGAGATTGAAATAAAAAGAACTTCTTAGGGAGAAAGGTAAAAGCAAAGGAGGAGATATGATGATTAAGAAAAAGGAAAGGCAAGAACCCAGACAAAGATTTGAATGAGAAAAAATTATTGAAAAGATGCTCTCTACCTTGAGAGAGAAAAGCTACAGTAGTTGAACTGTAGAATGCTATTGGTGTTAATTAATATCAAATTAAAACAATTAACCATTCATCAACAATTATTCCATTCAATTCATGACAAATGACAAACCACGGGTGAAGGATTCAAATTTGTATAATGTGATCCACCCGGATCATCAACTTCAAGAAAAGTGTATTGTGACAAGAAGAAACTAACATCAATTTCATATAATGTGATTCACCCGGATTCTATTCCATATACTAGAATAGACAAGAACACCAGGTAACATGCTAAAAAGTATACTAAAATGAACTATAGCAGGGTCGTTCCTAGCGATCTTTGGGCCCAGGGGCGAAATAAAAATGTGGGCCCCTAATATATTAAAAATTCTTTTATTACAAAAAATAACAACATAAAAGAATGACGTTTTACGTTAATTACTCAAATTATTGAAAAACTATGTGAAACAGTCGTGCAATACATCAATTGTATCATAAACAACAATAACATAGCAGTATTACAACAAATATGATATCAATACAAAATTCACAGTAAACATTTATACATAAGACAAACGTAATTATGTAAGGACTAGATAAAATTGAGATTATCCAAGAAAAATTGTGTTTCTAAGGCTTGGTTTCACACTTGGCAATTTGCATAAAGCTCTTTGTCAAAAGAAAACTAACAAAATTATATATGAGTTATTCATATGTATTGATCACATCAACAAATTTCATAAACTCAAGAATTCAAACGAGTTAATCTAAGCAAAACTCAAAACTTCAAGCTCAAACACTACATCAACATAAATGGTTTACACGGTACAACAAGAAAACAATTTCCAGAAGAAAAAAAAATGGCCTAGCTGCAACAATTTAAAGAAGAAAAAAAACACTCTTTTTTTCTTAACTTTAACATAACATCGTGTATTAACATGTGATGAACAATTAATGGTTCATAACTCATAATATGATTATTCATATAATATTACTTGAATTAAATCTTAAATGTTTAGTTGAATTGAAATCTTGTATATATTGTAATTCACATAATGCAATATAAAAAGTAATACAAAGGAAGTTGGAAAGTTTTTTTATTTATTGTTTTTTTGAACGAATTTTATTTATTGTTATTTGTTAAGATGTTAGTTTTTTTTTTCTTTTTCTTACACTAATGCTGAATTGAATAACCTATTTAGAATTGTCAATTTGTATCACTAATTAATGGAGGAATATGGAAAGTTTCCATATTTTTCATAAGAAAAATAAATTACAAAATTGCAATAATAGTCCCCTTTTAAATTCTTGATTTTTTTTTACATACTAGTACTATTTTTTTTATAAGTGGGCCCCCTTTGAGCATGGGCCCTAGGCCGTCGCCCGTTCTCGCCCATGCTCAGGGCCGGGCCTGAACTATAGTAAGGCTCACACAAGTTCCAGCCTCAAGATCCAACTACATGCATATATACTCTTATAAGCTTGGAAGCTAATTAAAATTAGCACTGGTAACTACCCATAACTACAAAGAGGAATCGCATCTCAAAATAGGGGTTTAAGCTCACAACGAGGCAAGCCTCGAGCCGGAAAGGCTACCCACGGCGCGATCTGGACGAAAAAATAGACAAGGATGGTCACCAGAGATCAGAACTTGGAAGCTTGTCGGCGGATGTTCGTCGGATGTTGCCGGAGATCTAAGATGTGAAAGGGTTTGAGAATGAGATGTGAGATAGGGGTTTGGGAAAGAGATATGGGTTCAATTTTTTTTTTTTGTTAATTTAATAATATTACTAATTTGGTATTTTAAAATAAGGTAGGGGTATTTTGATCTTTTAATGGAAAATTTAACCCCCTTAGTGATGGAAACATCTTTGGATGGATCATGAGTGCTTAAAGTAACAAACCAAACTTCAGGGGAGCAATTTGTGGAAATGCATAGTTCATAAGTGCTTTGTATAATTTTCCCTTCAGATAAACTAATCACAATCTGGCACCAACATTTTTTTAAAAGTAAATACCATAATATAGATAAGAGTTAAATGTATTTTTAGTACCCAAATTTATATGAGAAACTAAATATGGTACTCAATCTTTTATTGTACTAGAGTTTGTATCCATATTTTTATTATGTACCAAATCAGGTACCTACCGTCAATTCAAACTAACAGAATTGTTAACTTGCTAACGTGGAAATTAAAAAAAAAAAAATGATTTCCACTACCGTGATCTTCTTCATCACTACCGTCGTAGCCTCTCATCCACCTCTGACTAGAAAGGCGCTCCTCATCATCGACGTCTTCCCCTATTCTTTCGAATTAACTGAATCCTCGCTTGACCACTAGACTTCTTCCAACTTCTGCAGCCATGGAACTATGGGAGTGTTTTTCGCATGATCCCCGTTGAGGTCCCTTTTCCAAAAGGTATTGGAACTATGAAATTAAAGAATTCTAATCCCCCCGATAACGAATCTAAGATAACTTCCTCATTCATTCCTTAACACACATTGTTTCCTTTCCCAAAATCCTCATCCGATTCTCCTCTTACCTCTCCACATATCGAGCACCTTCTTCCACATTATCTTCATTAGCTAGACTTGGGCCCTGACTGAGATTGGGTTGACCCATCAAATGGTCCGCAATTAAATGTATGGGTTGGTTGAGGTTCAAAAGGCTATTGGTCTCATACTCCTCCAAGCTAGTCATTTTTATTGATACTCTACATATTACAGTTAAGAGAGACAAATAACAATAATAATTTTAAAGTTAACCTATAAACGAGCGATTAAAAAATTACTTAAACCCTTCTAAGATTTCACAAAAGCAAGCACACATTACCCTACTCCTCAAGGACTCGATCATCCATGTCCTCCATATCCAAATCCTTTTAAAACATCATCCTCCTTGTAAAACAAAAAACCATTTCTCCGGGTTTTTTTTCCTTTTTTCTTCATGACTTTCTTATGCGTTATTGGGTATAGATCATTTTTTCCTATACCCATCGTTTCCAGATGCCATTTTTAGTTTATGCTTTGATCCGAGCGGATCCACAACCACCCCTTAGCAGCTCCGTGAGTCCCTTTTGCGGCCCTCAATCATATGTAATACGCTCTTTCCTCCCTCTGTATTTGGAGTGGCTTTCAGCATATCACAATGTTCATTGTCATGACCTAAAATCTCACAGTAGAAACAAATAACAATGGATTTCTCATAAACAAAATTCACTCTATGATATTCTTCATCGGACTTGTGCATCTTTATATGACAACACAACGGACATCCACAAGGATTTATATTCTGATATAAGATTTTCACCTCCTTGAAGTTATGAGGATCAAACTCAGCATATTTATCAATAGTATTTCTAATAACTCGGCATGCCTCTTCAGATCTACAGTCTGTTGGCAGCCTCCGAACTTGAAACTAACAACTAAGGTGCCACAATGCCACAGTTTTTAGCAAACCCTCCGACTCCAATAATTTACCTACCATCGCATTGTCATTAAAGAGCCATGACCCATCATTGAAAATCATCCTCTCATCCACTTCGCTATGAAACTTGAATAAAAAGCGAGCTTGCTCAACCCGAGTATTTCCAAGTCCTACCACTTTCGATGCTTGAAAACCATAAGTTTGTTTCCAAACAACGGCAAAGTGTCATGCATATATTAGAAGTGTATGGGCGTTTTTGTGTGAAACCTCCCTACAATCACCAAGATCGTCGCCCTCTCCTTCCTTATCGGGGTCAAGATCAATTTCGGATCGACCCGAACTTCCTCATCACCGGTCACAGTTAGCGCACACATACGCCTTTCTAATCTACTGACTATTTTCGCAAGACCACTAACCGCTCCCTACAAAACCTACTCCATGAACCCCTCATCTACAAACCTCCTGTCGCCCCCGCCGCTCTGGATTCAAACTGCCAACCCAACGCACTTGATTCCTCCAACCAGTGTTTTAAAAATCGGAGTGACCCGGCCGGTTCGCCCTGTCGAACCGGGACCCGGAGGTATCACCGGTCTGGGTCATGAATTACCCGGTAAGGTGGTCAAAACTGGTAAAATATGGGAACTGGTTTGGCCGATCCACCCGGTTTTCTAATAAAGTGAGATCTGAGGATAAGTTTTAAGCCATGGGCTGTGAGAAAATTGATCTTGGGCTTTTGTGTGAACATAAATTAGAGAAGAAAGATAGGACCATAGTTAATTTGAAAGAGAAAGTCAAGTGTGGCCTATTTAAATAGCTCATTACACAACAAAAAAAAAAAAAACCTTAAATGCACAAACATAACCTAATCTAATTGACACTGAGTGTTTATTTTTCAGACGATGCTTAAGGCAACGACAACTACTTCTTCTTCTTTTATTCTCTTCTACTTGTTTTACAGATAATCTTCTTCTTCTTTGTTTTTTGGATGGTTGAAAAATTTGAGAAAAGTTGATTTGTAGAATATATTGGACTTTTTCTTGAAATAGCAGCCAGAACAACAAGAGAGGTTGTGGGCATGGCGAGTCTTCTTAATTAATCTACGTGTAGAATTTTTCAGTTTATGAAAGTGTATATATATATATTATATAATATAATATAATTATTATAGGTTGCAGCAACCCGGCCGGTCGACCCGGGTGAACCGACCGACCCGGAGAACGGCCGCCTGACCGGCTCGAGCACCAGGTCGGTTTTTAAAACATTGCCTCCAACCAGCGAAATGCCAAGCCCGAGTGCATAGAAACTAAACCTAACCAAACCCCCTTCTCTTTCAATACCTCCTACCCAACCCAACACTCTTTCATATTAAGAACTATCCCCATATTACTATCGCCGCCACCCAAAAACCTACAACACATGGTTGTTCACAAAGACAAAATCTTCACAAAACTTTTAAACCCTAAGGCTGTATTTGGTAAGCAGAAATGCAATGGAATGAAATATTCATTCCAACATTTTCATTCTTTTCTCATGTTTGGTAGAAGTGGGAATGACTGTAAAGCTAATTCCCTAGGGAGAGTCTATTCCAAAATTTTCCTTGAAATTCATTCATTTTCTTAACCCAAGGAATGATCATTCCAGCTTATGCTAGAATGAAATTTAAAACGTAAAATTACTACAATATCATTATATGTAATTATATTTTGGGTTAATTACCGTTTCATACCATGTACTGTACCCCATTTGCAATTCACTACCCTAAGGCCTAAACTACCAAATTAACTTTTTACGGCCATGTACTTTCAAAACCGTTGCAAATAGGTCTGCCGTTAATCTGTCGTCAGTTAATTGGGTAAAAGACGAAAATACCCCTCTTTAACCTCTTCATTGTTCTCTTCTTCTATCCGCATCCGATTGTTCGTTCACTCGCCGGAAACCACCGCCCCTCCACGTCGAAACTCCTCCAGCTTCTCAAAATTCCTCATAAACTTCAAAATCTCTGCCTCCAAATTTGAATCGCCCTCCCTATTCCAAGCCCCATTACACCTCCAAATCTGAGCCTCCTTGCTCTCTCTGTTTTCACAAAACATATTTGGGACTAATTTTAGTTAAACGATTTTAGTAAAATCTGATAATTTTTAATTTTTCAGCAAAAATCAAGTGTTTTTGGCAAGAATTTGCAGTTTCCGGCAAGATTGGGCTTTTAGATGTTGGTTATAGGGCATTGGAATGTTAAAACTATGAAGTACATGATAGTGAAATGTTAGAACTATGAAGTACAAAGTAGTGAAATATTAGAACTATGAAGGGCAATTTCACCATTTACAAAATATTTTAGACATGTGTAGTGCACGTGATAGCCTTAAAGGCATTTTTCGTTAATTTTCTTAGACGACAAACCTATTTGTGCAGCAAAAAAATAGTAACACTAATTTCATGACATTAAAAACATTCACACATGTAAATTAAATTTTAAATAGTTTAAGCACTATATATGTTAATGCGAGTGTTAAAAAAAAATATTGTTTCTAAATTTAATTTGTAAATAAGTGAATATCATTAATGTGATCAGGAAAAAATTGTATAAGTTTAAAATAGCATTACAAGGTTTACATATGCAAATCAAGTTTTTTTTTTTTTGACACTAAAGAGATTTGTATCAACCGTTTAAATGTGTCGTCCATAGACACAAAGGTACAAGCGCAGAAAACCCTATACCTCTACATCTGGGACCAGAGAGTCGGGATGACCAAAAACCCTCCTCGAAGGTACATAGGACACGAGTAACTTTCCACCTCCAAAAGTCACACTCCACCCCTAACACGAGAACTTGGAGCCAAAAAGTCCACACCTACCTACCATTCGCCATAACTGGCACGACCCTACACACACAATACAAACTAAGGAAAAACAAGTAACCAAAAACCATGTTCGAAACATAAATTACAACCCAACAAATCCAAGAAGAACTATACTGAAATAAAACTGCAAAAAAGTAAATCTCCTGCAATGCTTCCCGAGGGTCGCTCTCCATCCTCATGTCGGAAGATCTCCAAGCCCCTCCTTGGTTCATTCCGCTCCATTTTTTGGTTGCCCGGATTTCTTATCTTCTTGACCATCCATATCGGATCCTCCTGCTTACCCTAAGGGCCTTTTGCGCTTTTTCAGGAAGATGACACTTGTCATAGTCTCTGATGCATCCAATGCTTTCGGATCCACTAGCATCTTCTCAATGCCTCCATCTTGCAGTAGCGGAGACTTTCAGTCCTCCGTCCTAATCCACCTGTTTGGTTTGATTGCTGCTTGCCGCTCGGTCGGGGCACGTAGATATGATCCATAGGCCCGAGCCTCCCCTATGTCACATTTAACATAGAGGACCTTGCAATCCAGCTCGTCATGTCCCATAGTCCCACACACGTAGCAGAAATGGGGGATCCTTTTCGTTCCTAAAATCCATTTGTTACCCTTCCCTTCCCACCGCGTTAATCTTCATTTTACGCTTGATGGATTTACGCACGTCCATGACCACTTGACCCAACAATAACTCGCCTTGCACTTCACATCCCATTCGACAAAACGCCCTAGGTGCTTATCGATCCCCTCGCACACCCTAGCTGACCTAAGTTAACCCAACCGAAAGCCCCAGGATCTGAACCTATAAACTTAGCTCAAAGATCTCAACCCTACCCGCAAGCTCCCTCGGTTTCAACTCCTTGCACAAAAGGGTGTTGTAGTTGAAGGACCACAGGCCTCCATGGATGACCTTTTTTATGTCCACCTCATGAAAAATTCGAGCAGAATTCTCTGTTCACCCACCCCCAGAGCATCATCGACCACTTCCTCTGCCTGTAGCCCTTCCATGAGCTTCTAGTGGAAGTCATTTTGGCCTGTAACTTGTTGAGGTTAACCTCTGCCGGGGACAAGAACCTCCCCACCAGGCACCATTTCCGCGCCTCCCCCAACCCACTGTCATCGCTCAACCCATGTTCCTCCACTCCCAAACCTTCTTCCTCCTCCAAACTCAACCTACCCAAACCCAGATCTGACGCACCAGCCATGCAGATGAAGAGAAAAAACATAAGAAATGACAGACCGTACCTTTTGCCCCGTCTCCGAGATACCCAATTTTTTGGTTGTTTTTTTCTTCCTTCGCCCTCTTTGACCGTCACACAAGTCCCTCTCCTTACCCTGACTTCCCCTTGATGCTATGTGGAGAATCAGAAGTCACGCAAACAAGAACCAAAACCCCCCTGTGTGTATACAAGGTATTTCGAAATGGATGTCTTGCCCAACCACTCTCCAGCACTCTATATAAAGCCAAACTCCCCCCATTGCCCAATAAAGAAGGTAGGGAATCCATCCTTATATGCAATCGCCAACGGTTTATCTCATCTCCCAAATGTTCTTTTAACACTTATTTTAAGGAAAAAAAAAATGTAAATCAAGTTTTAAATTATTTGAAGGATATATACGTAAATACGATTTTAAAAACTAACGTTTTGAAATTTAAATTTTAAAAAGTGCCAAGAAAACCACTCCATACGAAACCTACTCCATGAACCCCTCCTCTACAAACCTTCCGCCGCTCTGGATTCAAACTGTCAACCCAACGTACTTGATTCCTCCAACCAGCGAAACGCCAAGCCTGAGCGCATAGAAACTAAACCTAGCCGAACACTTTCTCCTCCAATACCTCCTACCCAACCCAACACCCTTTTGTATTGAGAACTAACACTAGATTACTGCCGCCCCCACCCCAAAACCTTCAACACATGGTTGTTCACAAAGGCAAAAAGTTCACAAAATTTTTAAACTTTAATAAAAGAACTTTGCCGATGACAAAGAGAGCCCACAATTTTAGCTAATCAATCAACATGAGCTAATTTTTTTGTTGATCTGATCTCTTATATTTTATCCTCTTACGTTAATGGAACTACGCAATTTAAATTGAGTAATACGAACATCAGTTGACTGATATAACTTTATATTAGTTGCAACTAAATTACGTAGTTTTGAGTTTAAAAAATTAATAAAGTGATGACACATCATTTAAAATCATGGATCTGAGCGGGTCGTTTCGCTCCCACAAATTCACTTGGGCACAAATGAAATTTAATGAGATATCGTCACCTTATTGATTTTGTTTAAGTTGCAACTGATATAATATTATATCAGTTGACTGATGTCATTTTGCTATTTTAAATTTACTTATTTTTGATACAAAATCAAATATTTGTATGAGCAGACAGATTTTCTAAAAATGCCTCAAAACCCAAATCCTATTATACGGTCAAGGGGTAATTCACAAAACCTTTTGTTAACTCAACAGCTGAACCAGCAACATACCCGAATTGAGTCCAGGGGTGGTTAACCCGCCCATGAACACCTTTGCCGGTAATTGGAAAGCAAACAGAGCATCGCCGTAAGCTTCAAGACGTACCGGCACAGCCCATAGACCTCTCTTTGCCCTAACTGCATTTCACCCACCGTTTCCTCACTTCTCATCCGCTTGCCGGCGACACAGGTAAGCCATTCACAATGTATTCTCTGCTGCACTTCTATAACTCTTGTAGCGTATATTTATATTTCTAATTTTCTATTATGTCTTAAGAAAAACTTCTGATTCGATGATTAATTTTGATGAAATTGATCCAAACTCCAGTTACTAATCCATAATGATATTTCGTTGGGTTTTTATTGGGTGTTTTTTCATCAAGCTTTGATGTTGGTTGGGCATGGACTAGTAAAGTTCAAAACAAAGATTAGCTGGTACTTTGAAATGTCTTGTAAGATTAGATTTAGAGGGATAATGATAGTTTAACTAGGCAAATAGACATTACAAATTGCTGAAAAACAGTGCTAGTGTGATGAGTTGGGTTTGTTGTTGCCGCGTAAGATGTTAGCGTCGAATAGCTAGAAGTTATGTCTGTATACTGGTTGTAATGCCTCAAGAGAGGAATGGAATATCTAATACATCTATTTGTGTTGAGGGTGAACCGAAACTAGTGCAGGATAAGAGGGAAATTGTTTTGTTTTTCTCAGCTGAACCTTACAAAATGCTGTTTACTTAATGGGAATATGTAGTTGATGCGCATTTGCCGATCTGAAGTTATCATATGATGCGGTTGAATAAGTTTATGTCGGAATATTTTTGTGTGATTGTATATTTGCATACAATAGTTTCGCTATTGCAATATTGTTGTTGATGCCAAACAGTTTAAAGTATACAGCACCCTCAGAACAGCATCTTTTTGGGTTGTCTTTGTTTTTTTTCACTAAGTAGTTATTCAAGTTGACAATAATTGGCTTTAATTATATCTTGTATCATATGTGAATTGAAACCGAATAGACGCAGAAGAGGATGGCAAGAAGATCGGGAGCAGGCAGACTATCCTCAATGCTGAAACAAGATGTTCAGGAATGTATAAAGTCTGGCAAACACAAGTACTCAACTGTTGATGAAATAGTTCATTATCTCCGAGCAAATTATCCAGCCTACAATCGCACCAGGCAGCAAACCATCACAACACTTGTTAGACAAATCCTAGAATCATCACAACAAAGAATCAGCCAGAAGAGAAATGGTGAAGGACTCGATCACATCGCTTCTCGCAAGAAGCTGAAGGTTGATGGTAGTGAACAGAGTGTCCAACCTACCTCTTCTGCTTCAACTTCAAGTGATTCATCATCAAAAGAGACAGGCGATGGCGTGGTTTCCACATCTGAAGGTACAGTTGATTTGATGAAGTCCATGCTGCAAACTTCTTACTCCAAACTCAAGAAAACAAGATCAAAGGCAGAAGAGAAGAATATTGAACTGGACATTGCTTGGAATAAGGCCAAGAAAATTGACGCGGTAAATAGGGATGTGGATGAGGAAAGATTGAGGGTTGATGTGAGATCAAATGGTGATGGGGTAGAGGTGAAGGGGGAGAATGGACCAATGTTTAAGGATTTGGGTGGGATGGAGGGGGTGTTGGAGGAGTTGAAGATGGAGGTGATTGTGCCACTATACCATCCACAGCTGCCAAGGTGGTTGGGAGTTCGGCCAATGGCAGGGATTTTGTTGCACGGACCACCCGGGTGCGGCAAGACCAAGTTGGCTCATGCCATTGCAAATGAGACTGGTGTTCCATTTTATAAGATTTCAGCCACTGAAGTGGTCTCTGGTGTCTCAGGTATGAGAGTTCTTATGTTTAAGATCAGTTGTGTTTTTAGTCTTTTTTTACGGTGGCATTTGATTTATTATTACTTTTTGTTTGTATTTTTGTAGGTATGGTTCCTCTAAAGAAGGTGTTAGTTGAATGACCTTCATAATTAGTGTCCATATCGTTGCCCATCTTTGCAAAAGTTTGTTCTTATACTAAAGATTGGCCATGAACAACTCAGTTATAGTTACATTACGCGAGCTTCCTGATCCTTTCTTAGCAATTCCATAGCTTTTTGATTTAATTATAGGTACTCGCAATGTGTCATAAATTGAGTTCAAACTAATGTTCGTATAATTATTTATTTTTCATCCACAATGCTGACTGTTACTTTATTTTCTTCTGCTTTTTCGGAATTATATGACTACTGCACCTTCTTCGTTGGGGCTCGTTCCAAACTTCCAAAATGATGAATTATTGAATTTAAAGCCATTATTATATGAAAATCTCAGGTGCATCAGAAGAAAATATCCGAGAGCTTTTCTCAAAAGCACACAGAACTGCACCATCCATTGTGTTTATTGACGAAATTGATGCAATTGCTTCAAAAAGAGAAAATCTACAGAGGGAGATGGAGCGTCGGATTGTTACACAATTGATGACATGCATGGACGAATCTCACAAACACGTAAATCCAAGTGATGCGAATGGGGATTCAGATAACTCTGATTCTCAACCAGGCTATGTTCTTGTAATTGGTGCTACCAATAGACCTGATTCTGTTGACTCCGCATTAAGGAGGCCTGGACGATTTGATCGTGAGATTGTTTTAGGGGTTCCTGATGAAAAGGCTAGGGTTCAAATTCTTTCCGTGCTTACGAGCAATCTTAGATGTGAGAGTACTTTTAATCTTGTTAAAATAGCTAGGTCTACCCCGGGGTTCGTAGGAGCGGACTTGGCAGCACTAGCTAACAAGGCTGGTAACCTTGCGATGAAAAGAATTATTGACACAAGGAAGTCTGAATTATCTAGAGAATCTATTGACGAGGAACAGGACGCAGAGTGGTGGAGAAAGCCATGGACACCTGAGGAGATGGAAATGCTTTCCATTTCCATGGCTGATTTCGAGGTTATTTCTACATATAATTCTTGAAGAAATACTCTCATTTATCGTTTATGGATTACACTCGTATAGTTTAGCTTTTGATGTATCTAGCTATCTAATTGATAATTCTATGAATTGGGTTTCTGTGTAATTCGATGCTTACATGTTAAATCTCTTACTGTTAAGCTAAATGATTTTAAGGGTTATTGATTCTAGGCCATTGCCTTAGTTATCGAAGTCATTCGAGAGAAATTCTTGCGTAATACCTTGTAGATGCTAATGTGCCATTTGGTCTCTTTGCTGTTATGTTACTAGTCATGTTTCTCTTTTGCATCATGTAACTCATTGTTCTTAATTATCCTAACACTTAACTACAAGGTATTTTTTATTTCCTGGTGGATGGTGCTGATTGATTTACATGTGATTTTTTTTTCTTTTCTCAGGAAGCAGCTAAGGCAGTTCAGCCTTCATCAAGAAGAGAAGGATTTTCTACCATTCCTAATGTTAAATGGGATGATGTTGGTGGTCTTGATACTTTAAGGCAGGAGTTTGATCGGTATATAGTTAGGCGTATAAAGTATCCTGAGGACTACGAGGTAATAAATGATTGTTGACTTCTTGCTTAGAACTCTCAATGGAATCTATTTGTATTGTAAAGTGGTGGAAATTCATTAAAGTATATTTACATATGATGATAATATGATATATTAAGAAGGAAAAACAGTGACAAAGATTTAAAACATATCTATTAAACTAGTCGTCTATGGGAAGCTACTGGATTGTAAGCATAAATCTTAGAAAGCCTACATGGGGAAAAATCTTGACTCAAAAAACAAGGCTTCTCCTTATTTTCCGGTGAACTTCATCAATTTATTATGATCCCAAACTGTGGATGGTCGACAGTGTAAAAATATGAGCACAATGCTGGTTTGCTTGAATCATCTTTGTCCAGCTATAAATGTTTTAGCTGAGTTGGACTTGAACTGTAAGTTTTGATGATTGGTTTACCTGAATCTTTGGCATAAATTGGCAGTTTTTGAATGTTAGCCAATTGGAGACCCCACCTTAAATTATGAGTTTTGAATCTTAGCAATCTGAGAATCTTAAAAATGAGATAGCCCAGGTTTAGGATTTTCAATGGGATACTATACTAATTGTTTGGCCAACGAAATCTATTCTTATACTGTTCTTGTTCTTTTTCCCAATTTCCTTTGGAATGAGACTTTCTGCATTATATACCCGTCGAAATTATCATAAAGTGAAGAGATTTAAGAATTAAGATATTGAGACAGCTTGGTGCTCAGCTATCTTATATAGCCATAACTTCCGTTTTTTCATTTGTTTCTCAAAGATGAAAGACATTCTGATATCCTCAATATATTCCTTCCTTTACTGCATTGAGTAATCTGATTATTGTGTCTACATCTGCAGGATTTCGGAGTGGATTTAGAGACTGGATTTTTGCTCTATGGGCCTCCAGGCTGCGGTAAAACTTTAATTGCAAAAGCTGTTGCTAATGAGGCAGGAGCAAATTTTATACACATCAAGGTCAATCCACTACCTGTACCTTTCTTTGTTTACTATATCTTATGTTCTTCCTTGTGTTTGTACAAGTAAGTTTACCCTTTGTTTAATCTAGAGTTTGAAATAAATGTTTCCTGATGGTTAGGGCCCTGAACTCTTGAATAAATATGTTGGAGAAAGTGAACTGGCAGTCCGAACATTATTCAGCCGTGCAAGGACATGTTCGCCATGCGTACTTTTCTTTGATGAGGTTTTGGGCTTCCTATCCTTGATGGTTATTTATTGTTATTGATTAATTTTGTTGTTGCTGCTTTTATTTAGCTTAATACTGTTAGAGTACACAATGATAATTGGGCCTTGTGCATGGCCCGTTTGCAAAGCCACGACAAACTTGCATGTGGAGGAGCGTATTACAGTACACAACAAGTTATTTGATTTTTATTTATTTATTTATGAATCTTTGTTAGAATCATTCCCTTTTTCGCTAAGAAAAAAATGTAGGGGTGGAGTGTCTCTCCTCGAAGCAAATAGAAATCAAGAAAAAATGAAAATATGGAAAATACATCGGGAAAATATTTTTCTCAGAATTTATTTCAGCAAATTAACATAATATTTTCTGTTGGGGGACAACGACTTCTTTGGCTGGAAAACCTTTGTCATTGACTAATTCTCCTTGGTGCACCAAACATCAGAGAATATGGAAAACATTTTACTGGAAATTGTTTTTCCAAAGCTGAATGATAATTAGTATCAAGATGAGAAATTATATGGGTTGAATTAAAAGGCTACAAATGCATTTATTTATGATTTTTTTACATGATTGTGTCCAAAGCATGCTGGATTCTAATAAATAGAACATAGTTGTCATTTTTTGGTTTTACCTCACTTTCATTAGGATACTTATGGGGCATGTCCATATATATCAAATGGAATAATGAATACTTATGGCTTTTACTATATTGGTCTGCATTGAAAGTCTGATGTAGGGATTCTCTCTCAACTTGTATAACAAAGGAAAAAAAACAGACTATCATAGCAAAATCCAACACATCTTTTGAGACCACGGGTCTTGTATGACTATCCATATTACACAAACCCTAGCATTGGTAATATAAAATAAAAACATTGACTTTGTCAATTGAAAGGTGACTTTGAACAAGTAAAAAAGATGACACTGTTGCTTCAAAGGAGTTACATAATCTAGATCCTGTGTTATTGAAGTTATATTGGTCATAGAACTCTCCAGAGTTGAGGGTTTTCAAACAGGACAGAATGATGTTGGACTGCTTAATTAGTTACTCTTATTTCTTTGGAGTTATTTATATTAGAATATTTAATTATTTAGGGTTTTAATTTAGCTAGTCTAATTTCTTAGGAATTATTTTATCTGAAAATTTCCTATTATATATTTGTAAACATACTTGGATATTGAATCAACTTAAAATTAGGGTTCTCCCTTTACTTTCTATTGTTTATCCACCTCTTTCCTTCTTGATTTCTTTCATTTTTCTCTATTGCTTCTTACCTTTGCCTTAACATATCTCACTCTCTCTTCAATCTTTGGTGTTCTCTACTATTTCTTGCCCATCTCCTTTTTCCTCCATTTTTGTGTTCTCCTTGGGTTGTCCTACATCAATTTGGGAGAAGTAATAGAGAGAAAATGAATAAGCAGTAGATAGAAATACAAACACTCAATAGGGCAAGTGGTTGATTTCACTTGGTCCCTCAAGGTTTCAGGTTTGAATCTTGGTGTTTGTATGCTTGTTGATAGAAAAAAACAGTAGATAGAAATGGGATCAATCAAGAGAGAGAAAGAGGAGAAGCGATGCCGAGACATGGGAAAAATCAAGAGAGAAATGGAATAGAAAGAGAGACAATAGAGAGAGGGTAGGACCACAATGTTAGGTTTATTCCATATTCAAGTTTGCTTTATCATAGTATGGTATTATTGATGAAGTAATTCTTAAGAAATATGAATAGTTCAATTAATATCCTAAACAGCTAGATATGCTAATATAAATAACTCTGTACAAACAGGAGTTGCTAAACCAAACCCTGGATAGTTTAGATACCTTCATAATCACATCCCTAATTAAGTTGTCCGGTGTCATATCTTCTTGGTAGAAAAGAGTCCGCCTCTGGAGAGTTTGATGGCCAATAAAACTCCAAAAACACAAGATCTACATCATGCAAGTCCTCACCTTGAAGCAACAATGTCATTTTTTTTTGCTCCCTGGTCTAAGTCAATGGTCACCGGGTCAGTATATATATGTGTGTGTGTGTGTATATATATATATTTTTTGTGGTCTCAAAATATGTGTTGAATTTTGTCTATCCTTTTCTTGATTTTTTTTTTTGGCTCTGATAACACATTGATGTATGATAACTCAAGAACACAAGTGGAGGAATGAGAGAGATCAGAGGAAAGGAGTTCAATAATCTGTTTACTCAAACCCAAATTAACTCTTTAAAACTAGAAAACCCTAAGCAGTTAAACATCACAATAACATCAAAACCCTAAATAATTTAGTTAAGTAGTCCCGCTTCACAATTTTTCAAATCCAATGAGTTGTAAATCTATTACTTCTTAGTAACTTGGTAATGGGTTCTAGGTGATAAGAAATATGATTCCCAGAAGCAAGTGGACAAGTTTTTGAATGCACATATATAATTTTCCAAGCATTATTCACTGATTGAATTATCTTCATGTCGTTAATTTGCTGTACTTATTAGTATTTTGATTCTTTTCCTTGTTTGTAGGTGGATGCCTTGACAACTAAGCGTGGAAAAGAGGGGGGATGGGTCGTTGAAAGGCTTCTGAATCAGGTAAAATATTCTTATGATACTGTCTGTGCACAAAGTGACGTTCACAAACTTCATCAAGCTTCTCATGGTAGCAAGTTATTATATACAGTGGTACAAATGAAATGAAATCTTCTCTTTCAACTGTACAGTTACTTATAGAGTTAGATGGGGCTGATCAAAGGCGGGGTGTTTATGTCATTGGTGCTACTAATAGGTAGAACTCATTTTCCATTTTCGTTTTGATAACTGGCATTATATATTTTCCTTGAGTTGTCATTTCTGTTCGCAGACCTGAGGTGATGGACCGTGCTGTTTTACGGCCCGGTAGGTTTGGTAAACTTCTATATGTCCCGCTACCTACTCCAGATGAGCGTGGGTTGATCTTAAAAGCTCTTGCAAGGAAGAAACCTATAGATGCCAGTGTAGATTTGGGATCCATTGGGAAGATGGAGGCTTGTGAGAATTTAAGTGGGGCTGATCTTGCTGCACTGGTCGGTTCTCTTAAGCAAAATCTGCAAAAGATAAAGTTCGGATGTTCCATTGTTGCTCTTGCCCAGGTTTTCTAACTTTTTATGTTCTTGCATTATTGATGATGCCAGTTGAATGAAGCTGCAATGATTGCTCTTGAAGAGAAACTGACATCTAGAGAGAGCGGTTCAAATGAGAGGCACTCTATCAAGACGACCCATTTTGAGCAAGCGCTGGCTAAAATCCGCCCATCAGTGTCCGATAAGGTAAGTTTTGTTTATCTTATTCGCGCCCTCTACTGCATCAACGCCAATCTTGATTCATTTTTTTCTGAAATCTATTTCTCTATTGTCCATTTGGGGAGCAGCAAAAACAGTTTTACAAGGCATTGTCCGAGAGCTTCAAAGCACTCTGAGAAAAAAAGAAGGGAGAATATGTTTCGTCCTTTGGTGTCCACAGATTCTTCAGCTTCCTACATAACCATTTGGGAGAATCATTTGGTAGACGTAATGTGTTTAATATCTCCGAGAAGCTGAGATGAAAATTGAAAACCAGACCCCAAGCACGAGCAACGCAGGTATTTCCATTTTGCACGTAGGGAGGGAAATAGTGAGTGGAGGTTAAATCATACCGTAATTGGGTAAACGATTCAATCAGTTTGGTCAGTCGTGTAATTCGAAACATATATTGACTCGACAAACTTAGGTTTCATGGATGTAAAATCTATAGAGTTGCTTGCGTTTAGGTTTACGATACATTTATTTGAGGGAAAAAGTTGAAAGAGCATGTAGGATACGCATGGTGCATGGAGTGTTTTGTTTGCTGTATGTGGTTAAACCAAACGTAATGAATCATCTTTCATATGTTTTTCTATTCAACATTCAATCTCAATGACTCTTGCTTTCACACATTTCCTTTTGCGCAATCACACCAACAAATATCTATTCATATACTATCAATTTTGATACTCCATTTTTGGATATTATTCTTTCATTTTGTATATCTCCATTTTCAACATCATTACATGTTCGTTTCTCATGGATTCCCCAACGTGGAACATTTTGAATTCTAAGCATTAAAATCATGTTCCATTGATTAGGAATTTGGTATTCAAGTGTCCGGAAAATATGAGAATTGATGGTCATTGTATTTATATGAGTAAATGCATGTAGTATTCAATATTGAACAATAATAATTTATGCTTCAAGGTAGGTGGGTCTATATTATTGTTAAGTACAAATTCATTTGATGAAATTTATTTGGGTAATTACAATAAGCACTTATGAACTATCTGCTCTCACGATTTGCACTCCTAAATTGTGGTCTGGAACTTAAAGTTACCCTCAAGTATCAAAAGATTTTTTTGCCATTTAAAGTTAATGGAAAATGTCACTATTAAGTCATGTGTTGGGCACATGACCAATTTATTTTTGAAATTCTCAAAATGTCTTTCACTTATCTTCTTATTCAATCTAATTTCGTCGGAAATAAAATGTCTTGTCGGAAAATTCATAAACTCATCGGAATCTTTATTGTGTCGTCGGAAAGTTCATATATGTGACGGAAAATTCATAAACTCACAGAAAACTTCTTTGTATCACCGGAAACATAATAGTCTTGCCAAAGATTTCATAAACTTACCGTAAACTTTATTTTAAAGTAAAATTCATAAAAAATTATTATATCTACTACAAGTTCATAGATTCCAAATTTGGACGTCAACCCTAGTCTTAATCATCACCAACACTAAGCTCTAAGCTTCCTGCACTCCATAGTAAGCATCACCACCACCACCACGCACCAAGTCACCCACCAAGTGTTCTTCCAACCAAACCACCGGTTCACCCTCCAATGGAGATGGACAGAGTTTGTCCGATCTAGTTCATCTCGCGAGCGATAGTCAGATCAGATCGGAAACGGCAGTAGCGACAGAGCTCATCCTTTTTCCCTTTTCCTTTTCCCTCAATGCATTATTAATTCTGGTGTTGATTTGGTTTTGTGGGTTGTGGTGGTGTTGGTTGTTTAGGCTATGTACAATGGAGTGGAGGGATCTGATCTAATATGGGTTTTTTAATTTGTTGAATTTAATATTATTTTTTGGGGGCATTTTGGTCATTACCTATGCTAATGGACAGATTCATGCGCGGAAATATCTTTTGATACTTGAGGGTAACTTAAAGTTACATACCAAAGTTCAAGGGTGCAAATGGTGGGAGCGGATATTTCAGGGGTGCTTACAGTAATTGTCCCAATTTATTTTATTGAAAATTTTAATTTAATCGATGAGAAAGTTCATTTTGACATTTTTTGTGAGATATTAAAAGATATGAACTGTTTTACTAAAACTTTTATGTTATAAAAATTAGCTATAATTTTTATAAAGAAAAAGATTATTTCGAGGGAAAGCTTGTCTGCACAAATGTTGTTGCACAAAGTGACGTGACTACATCTTAGCTGCGAGAGGTGGAGCAGGAAAAATTGGATGAATTTGCAGTTTGGGCAGGGTTCTAAACCGGTTTAAACCAAAATAAATGTCTTGTTGAGCTACAAACTAGCTTAACTCACAAATGTCTAATTGAGTTTCACTCAAGTTAGCTTAATTCATAATAAACTCATAAATATGAAGAAAAATGATAAATATAATAAGTACAACGGAGTTGCCTGAATTTATCTTCAAGACATAGTTGTAGTAACAATAACAACGTATAGTGGTCATCGATAGGAAGATAACAATGAAATTCAACACACACATATTGTTCGGCGATTCTAACACCTCTGATGAGACTGCCTTGAATTATCTGAGAAAATCAAAATGTTTTTAAACAACTTAGCTTGATAGATATAGTCAAACTAAACTTAAAGTACATGCATAAATCACCGAAAATGAGAAGTATATATAATAAAAGAAATGGATCATAATTTGATCACACTTGCATATGTATGTCCATTATCTTATTTGTACACCGCCCCATCTAATGACTATTTAAATATATTTTACTAGTATTAGATACTTACATTCACTAAATATGTTAAATTGTAAAGTTATGAACTACATGAATTCTTAATATTAGTGTTTCCCCCCCTTAAGTTTGACCATGTACACACACATATCTTTAAGAGATGAAGACAATTTCTAAATATTATCATAAAATTCAACATGTACAAACACATTTATGATTTATGTATTGAGTCTATCTATATATATAAATATACATATCTTAAAAAGTAAGTAATGCCAAGCCCCTCGAGAATCATGGCACTATTGCAAATTGCAAGAAATGATCAAACTCCATGTGACAAAAGAAAGAAGAAAAAGATTGAGCCATTTATATATAATATAATAAAAGGGAAATAATATAATTCCTCCCAATCAACGAAAGGCTACGTACGTAACTTCATCATCCTTAAAGCTCAAAACAATCCCACAAAACCCTCTCTAAATAGTAAACGTTTTTAGGGATTTACCAAAATATTACATTTGCTTCCATCATTTGCTTGCAAGTTGGTGCGCTACAGACAATACCCAGCTACGTTTTTTTAGCAATTTTCTCTAAACCAAACGTATGCCCTTTCATCACCATCGTATATAAACTTGCTACACCTTATATACATATATATATATATATATATGTATTATTAATTGCTCCTGAAATGATAAATTGTTCAATCTATTTGTTTTTAAAAAGTGATGTTGCAACGATGGTGGTGTGGTACGTGGAGCCCTTCACGTGATTGTGTTAAACTTCGAATTCAATCGTCTTTAGTTGTTCGTGCTCTTCAGATTAGAGGAGAGGATTCTAGTGCCTTCAACTTGATTATTC
>JAYMTK010000546.1:0-21219 GCA_036897405.1 Pelargonium myrrhifolium
CATAAAACAAATAAAACTAATAATATTTTTTTGATGGTAAATAAAACTAATAATATTTGTTATTATCTATGAATGTAAACTAATATAGTTTTACTATATGTTTTCATTATCCGTGCATCGCACGGGATGAACACTAGTTACCTTGTTAAAATGCCTCCAATGCCAATTCTCCACTCAAGCTTTCAATCTCTATATTAATGTCACATATGTAGATTAATAAATGGAGGAAGAATACTAGTGGCTTTTCATTTTCATGAGACTCCTATCATCTAATGAGATTAGGTGAGTGTATTGGATGAATATCCTTCATCTAACATGTTAAGCTATACATATATATTGTTTGTTACATCTATAATTATTAGTAGTTATTATTAGTTTATAGAGTGAAAATTTGTAACTTATGAAAGATGAAAAGACATAGGTTTCAAATCAATAAGTAAGCTAGAAATGGAGTGAATGGATGATGTGGCATCTTCTAGTGTCATTTCACCAATTTAAACATATGTATATATAGATTTGTTCTTTATGACTAGTATCAGGAGTGCAATCAAGTATAATTGAAAAGTATTTAGCTTTCTTAACTTTTTCAATAATTTTTGTTTTAATTTCATATGAGAATATGTCAATTAACTCATTTTGTATTTTGTGTTCAAGGTAATGATTGTGAATGCCGTTATCTTTGAATTGTCAAATATGCTCTTGCATTATTGGATCAAATTTTGCAATCATCTCGATTAAGCTTAAAAAATTTCCATTATTTTCTTGATATATTTTTTCATTTTTTCCACGAAATGCTAAGTTATTCTTGCCAAGAGTTTTTATAACAACAATAATTTTTATTAATACATTTTTCCAATGTTCTCTATCTTTATTTATTCGATATTGAATATGTTTATCAATTGTTTTATTTTTTGTTAGCCTCATTTTTAAATCTATCCATGTAGTCGTATTAGCAATGTGTTCATTAGTTATTTCCTGTCTTTTTAGCTTAGCACTAAGGTTTCTCCAATCATTAGTACCTTCACTAGCTAATTTACTAGTAGATGAAATAACATCAAATAATTTAGGGATAATTGCATATACGCCCCTCGAACTTTAAACATTTTGCACATAACTCCCCTGAACAAATTCCGTCAACAAATAACCCCTAATGTTACAAAAAAAACAATTTGGTTGTTAAAATTTTAAATTTGTGGTGAAATGACTAAACCACCCTTATTTTTCAATTATATTATTTTTAGAAATTAAAAAATAAAAGAATAAAATAAAAACTCAATCTAACCCTATCTTTCTCATTTCACACAACCATTTGCTTCTCTTTCTCCTCTCCAGCAAGGACCCATATTCTCTCTCTCTTCTCCCACATCACTCTCCAGTGCTCCAACTACCGGTGCTCTAACTTCTCGGCCAATTTCTCTGTCATCTCCCACTGCTCAACTATGATTGCTCACGTCAGATTTGCTCATCGACGACGGCAGAGAGAGCAGGGCCCCGAACCTGCTCGTCGACGGCAACGACGAGAGCAGGGCACCAGGCCTGCTCGTCGATGAAGGATCTGTTGGTCGGGTCTGGTCTGCTTGTTAGATCTGCTCGGTGGCCATGGCCTAGCATCTCCTTTGCCGGCGAGCACGACCGCCTCCGCCTCGCATCTCTGTTGCCGGTGCTCCACGGAGGAGATCAAGATCTGAAGCGCCAGAGATCGGGATCTGCAGTGCCTCTCGCCTCCACCGCACGCCGGCTCCGCCGCATGTCACTCAACCGCCGTACGCCGCTCCTCCGCCGCTCTCTCTCTCTCTCTTCACCGGTGTTTGGGTTAGGGCTAGAATCTGGGTTTGGGTTAGAGTCTGTTTAATTTTCATCAATAAAATATGTTATGTGCAATCTTTGTTTTGTTTGAATGATTTTGTTACATTTTGTTCATTTGATTCAATTTGGGAATTTTCTGTGATGATCAATTTTTTGTGTTCATTTGATTCAATTTGGCAATCTTTGTTTCGTGTTAATTTGATTCAATTCGGGAATCTTAAAAACAATAAGACACTGAAAATCTGGCTAAAGAAACACACATTCCGGTAAAAATTCTAACTTCCGGCAAATAAAATCCAACTTCCGGCGTGTTAAACCCAGTTTCCGGCAAAAAAATCAACCGACAGCAAATAAAACCCAGTTTCCGGCACCAGAGTCTTCAATCGGTTGCTAGAATCTTAAAACATTCAAGATGCACTATGAATGTTTTTCTTTAATCATCACAAGGGTAAAATGAGTATGTTAAAAAATTAATAAGTCATGTGAGAGACATGTGAAGAGAGAGAGTGTTTAACGTTAGATTTAACGGAAAAGTTAACGAAAATTGGTTTTTTACAACTTGAGGGATTATCTGCTAACGAAAAATGTTCAGGAGGTTTATGAGCAAAACGTTTAAAGTTTGAGAGAAGTATCTGCAACTATCCCTAAGAATAAAGCAAAGAAGCAAAAGATTAAAAAAAAACCACCGAACAAAACAAATAGTAACAAGGCATTGGTCGACAATGCATGCAACAATTATATGATTGGAGAAGAAAACTTTTTTCAAGATCTTTGACACGTCAAGAAAAACATTGTGTCAGATTTGGAATATTTGGAATCAGCGCATTGGTCGACGTGTTGTATTGCACTTTCAGACATATCATCAAAATGAGCAAATATTTTTTACAAATATAATCGTAAAATATTTAAAACATATAGCATTAGTTACGAACGAAATTTAGAATAGGAGTTTATTTTATTCGCAATCACATTGGTGGGTGTTCAATTACATAATCCCAAAAGAAGACTATTTTCAACCATGTCGGGCACAGTTCTGAGGTGTAAATTGCAACACTCTAGCTCTCGCATCATAGATAATTCGCATATCCTGCTGATGCCATGCCCCTAGTATTGTTCTCGTAATCCCCGGTTGCAATACTACACAAAAATTCGTAACTCCGACGAAATAGTGAGCATTCTTGCCGTCGACGACATAATCAGCTCCTTCAAAATGGTAGGTCATGCTCACAAAGGCATTGAAGTTCGGCGGTTTTCGATAACAAAGCTCGAACGCTGGATTCAACGGGGCAATCCTTATGAGATGGAACGAATCGTAGTAACTCCGAAACGCTCCCAAGACTTCTTGGTAAGCGTTGCGTCCGATAGTTCCTGTGTCGATTTTTGGCATTAAGGTTCCCGAGTCTATGGTGCAACCTCCGTTTCCATCTCTACGGATCGAAAATGTGCCCGGAGGAAACCCGAGGCGACGCGTTCCCACGCTTATGTCTAGTAAGTTTAGACGGTATCCATCGAACCCTTCAAGAAACCGGGTTGTTTTGAGGGCTCTTGCAGGGCGGGGTATGTCGTTGCCAAAGAATAAGCCGCTCGCGGGCACGCGTGATTCAGTGGTGAAAGGAACTAAGCAATATGAGAAGCGTCGGTTCACTGGTTTGAATAGTTGCGATAGAAGTGAATCCGGGGCCATGCTTAGTCCTAAATTCCCTGAAATGGTGCCATCTCGTGCATAAATACTGTTTATGTGATATTTAGAGCAACCGAAGATTATGTCGTGGAAGGTTCTCGAGGCGATCACTAGTAGATTTGACCCCTTATTGCAACATCTGTGATTTACATAACAGATAAATGATGCGAATATTCTTGTCTGAAAGTATATTAGCAACATCTGTGCAACATAAGTTGCAAATGTTATTGTTTCCCAACAAATTCATTGCACGTGATGCTAATTATTTACGATATGTTAGAAATAACAACTTTCGCAACATTTATTATACAAATGATGGTATCGACAACTAACATTTGAATGATTAATTATGTATAAATTATTACTATTTGACACACTAATAGCCAAGTCTCTTATTAAAAATATTAAATTTGAACTAATCACAATTTATCCATATTTATTTAAAAAATAGTAATTTTTATTTTTATTTAACGACACAACAATTATCTACAAATTTTTGAAGTGTTTCTTAAATGACTAAATAATAATAATAATAAAACTTATATTTTTAGAAAATTGAAATGTAATTCTTTGTAAAATAAAGCTCCAAAACTTTTGAGCTCCCTCCCAAATTTTGGCTCCAAATGAAAAGAAACCCTCCCACTAATTTCATTATTTCAATAGAACAAAAACAAATTAAAAATTTTATTTATCTCTCTTATCTCTACGGTTAGTCCCAGACACACCCATTCTTACTCTAACCCTATTCCTATCCTGTTTCTCATTTCCTCTCCCTCTCTATCTCAACAGACCTCTCTCCCACGCCGTGAGCTTCTCCGACCGCCTCCACCACAGACCTCTCTCCGACGCCGTGAGCTTCTCCGGCCGCCTCCATCACAGACCTCCGCCTCGATCTCCTCTCTCACTGTCATTTTTCCGCCTCTGTAAACCTCCCTCGCCGGCCGATCGAGCATGTAACCGCGCGCCTTCTTGCAGTGGTCGCCGGCTTACAGTTCCGAGACCCTAACCTTAACCTACCCGATCGTACAAGTAACCCTAATCTCTGGGTTTTTTTGGGGCGTTTTAGTTTGTTTAATCACAGATCTCTTCACCATCCCAATATCATCCGCTTCAAAGAGGCATTTCCTCTTCTTCGTCTTCTTCATGTTCCTTTCGATTTTTTGTTTTGATGATTTGAAGATTTTATAATTATTGAAGGTTGATTTTGCAGGTGGTTTTGACTCCCACGCATTTGGCCATTGTCATGGAGTACTGCAGCGCCGGTAGATTTAGTGAAGATGAGGTCTGCTTTTCTCTGTCTCTCCTTCTACAAATCAATTTACAGTTTCTATGACCAATTGCTTTGATCATTTGTACAAAACTAGTTCCTAAACTTAATTTAATAGACATTGTTATTGTTGATTTTGAATTCAAACTGTATTTATTACGAATTCAGGCCAGATATTTTGGAATATGTAGCTTGCTAGAGCTATTGGCTTGAGGAACTATCACTACAAGAAAACATAGGCTGGGTATTCTGGTAATTGTCATATTTAGATGTGTCTAGGAGTTTGGCTAATCTCAGATTTTTTTGGGGAACTTTATAATGCATCTATGTAAATAACTCTTGTAGATACAACTGAGAAAGCTGACACAGTGATACTCACTGCCCACTCTTTCTGTTCCTTAACGAGAACTTAAGATTTCAGTTTGGAGTTTGTTTTAAATCTAGTTTCTTCTGCTCAAGCATTGTGGTTTACATGGTGTAAATATGTGTTAGTTTACATGGTTGAATGGAAATCTGAATCCCTACATGACTACATTAGATGCACATTGTAATTTATACTTATTATTATCGGACTGCTTGCTAAATATTTATGTTGTATTAGTATATGACGACATTATCTCCAATTTCCATATGTTCGGAAATGGCTTTCAAAAGCTGGATAAGATCAAAGACTCCAATAGACAAAGTAAACAACTTGAGGATCTTACAGAAAAGATGAGGGAGTGTAAAAGGTACATGATATGTTGGCATCTATTTTTTACTTTATCAGTTATCTCTATTAAATATGCTTCCCTTGACTAGAAGCTCATACTTATCATACTTGTTGAAATATATGATTTCCTGATGGGAGAACAAATTGTAAGTGTGGAAAATTCTGCAAAACTAACTATTATGGCTTCAAATTCTACTTTATCTTGTAAATTCTTAATGAGTTCTAGCAACCATTTGATGGATGACCTTCCAGCGTCTTAGTGTGATTGTTTGAGTATCAGCAGCTTTTAGAAGATTTACTGCCTTGTGATGTATATTAGTTCCTATGCGTTGCCTCAAGACACCACTAAGTGAATTAGGATTTATGTATCAAGAAGTGCCCTCTCCAGAGAAATCCATATTATTTGTTAACAGTTCCCAAATTTAGTGATATGATAAATCTAAACCCCATCAACATGATCTATTCATTGTGAGGTCTTGTATTTTAACTGATTGTCTCAGATTAATCAAAGAGTTCGATCGAGAAATCAAGGATGAGGAGGCCAGAAACCCTCCTGAAGTAAATAGACAACTCAATGATGAGAAGCAGGCTATGGTAAGTTATTAGAACCCTATTCTTTTCCATGCCCCATCAATATAAATGGACATTGTGATGAACATATGTTACAATCTGTTGTGTGGTTAATCAGTGATTAAAATTTTAAATGTGCTACCATGTTTACAACTTTTTAAAACTTCTGATTTCATCCATCTCTGCTGGAAAATTTAGTTTTTTAAATGTTCGAATTTATGATAAATCATGTATGACAGGCGGAAATGCGAAATTAACTTGTAAAGCTATATTAATTGCTCTTGCGTGCATAAATATGCCTCATCATAAGATCTATGTTATGCTGTGCAGATAATGGTCCTTAACTTCAGCTGCTAGACTACAAGTATAGTCAGTGTCTACTTTCATGTTAATGTTAATCTTGATCGAGAAATCTGATGTTCTTTTTGTTCAGTGCTAGTGTTTACTTTCTTGGGCATTGCATCCGAATTTGTTTGCCTAACTAGAAGAATATTATAATAAAGTATTAAAAACAGTCTTACAAATATGATATTGATCTGAAATATGAAAGATCTGCATATGGATATACCGAGAATAAAAAAGAATGAGTCAGGAAAAGAATTATCGTCTTAGAAGATTTATCATCTCCAATGTGTAATCCCTCTCATATACAACACAGCTCACCCTCTTTGGAAGTTGTTCAAAATGTAAGTAGAAATGAATAAAAAGTTAGGCTGAGGTCACCTGGGGTTGCAATTGCAACCCTTGAGTAAGAATAATGTAAATATTTTTTACACGAAGACATCTGTAAATAGAGGAGTTATGGCTCTGTAGTGTATAACTCACACGAATGGGTTTTACACTTTTATGGTGGATGCAAATCTAGAGTTGCAATCTTTCCAAAAAGTCCCGTCTCTTTTGTTATTAAAACACACACTGAGGTCTTGTTCTTTTTTTAATGTCTTCTGTTATATTGGTCCACTTGTGCAGATAAAAGAGCTGAATTCATACGTGGCATTGAGAAAAACGTAAGTCATTGTCATTTTCCTTTTAGGATTCACCCGTTCACGAGTGTAGTGTTTATGATATATCAAGTAGAATGCGTTTTATCACTCGAAATGATAGAAATTTAGATTGCTGGTTCAAGCATGAAAATGATACTAGAATGTTGCTGGTGTAATTCAGCCCTGAGATGTGTAAATACAAGTAACTTCAATCCTACAATAAATCTACTTACATGGTAGTAAATTCTATTTTTCAAAGTTAACAAAATATGTTTTAGACTTAAATCTTTTTACCTGGCCTAAAAATATAATTGTCTGAGTTTATTTTATGGAACTGCAGGTTTATGAACAATAATAAGAAAGTTGAACTCCTGGATATGGGAGCTGGAGTTAGTGAACCTACAGCAGACGACAATGTTCAAATGGCATCAAGTGAGACCATATAACTTTTCCTATCTACATTCTATTCTTTCATCCTGCTTTGTAGAATTCGGTTACATGAGAAAGAGTTACTTTTATGCTAACAAATAGTATAGGTTTCCTGCTTGTGACTGGATATCCACTTGATTTGTTATGCGTTAGTTTTGTTAAGAAACCATGTTGTTGGCATCTACAATAGTATCCATTACCTAAGTTGTATTAGTTGATGATCCTCTATCTTACATGCATTTTACTTTAGTTACTACTCAAAGATTAGATTATAGTAAAATCTTATGGAAATTGAATGAAAGAGCAGTAGACGTGCTGATTAGGAGGTTGATATTAGTGCTAACTAATTATTACTCATACATGCTTAATTAAATAGATTCATAACTGTGATCCTTAGCATGTTTCAACACAATATTTGATCTTTCAGAAATTTTATGCATGTTTTGGGAAACTTGTTGATTTCTGATGCAAAATACTATTGGAATGTTTTTTGTTATTTTGAACTATTTTTTGCTAGAATTAGAAGCCACACATAATATAATTTGTCCATGAATGTAGTAACAGAAACTACTTTTATTTTATTAATGGTTGGATCTGAACCAAATATAATGGTTGTTAAAAGATAAGTTTTTATTTTGCCATTGTTGAAGGAATAGTTTGTGTCAATGTCAGGCATGCCACTTAAGTAATCTGTTTGTGATATTAGGTAGTGGTATGGATATTTGGGACGGGAAGGGATACACTACCTTCCTGGTATGTGTTATGTTGGGTGTAGGATTAATTGGTAAAGTCTTTAGGGTTTGTGGATGAATCGGAATGTTAGTCCATGTCGCTCCAGTATTCATGATTCTTTCATGTAAGAGCACCTAATTCTGTCACCAAAGAAATAGAGAAAGATTGATTATGTCAGTTATTAGACGGTTGCTACGGCATCAAGAGTTAATCACTATGTAAATTAATGTTTGGTGATTGGTTAGTTTAAAATAAATAAATTTGCTGATTGGTTAGAGATTATTGTTGTGACCATGTAAAAGTCCTATTCAGTCTAAAATTAAATATGGTAATTAGAATCGGAGTCACCGTTAAATCAACATTGATTTGGGCGCATGCAGCTTAGAGGGGTTAATGACTGATGTGGAAGATTGAGGGAATTCAGTTAAGGGAATGAAAAAGGCTACCGAAAGATTCAAGAACGAAAGAACGAAAGAATAAGAAAAGACATGGAATGTAAGACTAATAGAGGATGTGATGCTAGATGAAATGGAGTGGAAAAGGAGAACATGAATAGAGGTGATCTCAAATAGTTTTGCCAGAGGATTCAAGTAGCCGTCCTAAATTTAGTTTAGGAAAAAGTTTTGTGAGTGCCTTTGTCAAATCAAAGCACAACAAGAGAAATTTGGAATTCAATATTGATGATTTTTAATAGGTTGATAAAGTTTGCTCACTTATATCAATTACATGATAAATGTGAATGGTTTGGTATGTGTACCCCTGGATCCGTAAATTCGAATGTACAAGTCCATCTGAACACTTGCTGTCTTGTCAGTTTATATTTAAATGAGCATCATTTTGACAGTTTCCGCTTGTCATGTAGAAATGTCAAATCAAGAACTTATTGATGCTGGGAAGAAGACAATGGATGAGACAGATCAGGCCATTGAACGCTCTAAACAGGTGAACAGATATTTCAGTTTGCTCAAAAGTTTTGTTACCTTCCCAGCCAAAAATAAATAAATGAAAGAAATTCTTAATGATTGATTGACCCTTAGGTTGTTCATCAAACAATTGAAGTGGGGACTCAAACTGCTGCTACCTTGAAGGGCCAAGTAAGTATATGATTTACCAGACATTCTAGTTATCTTTTCTTGTGATGAACTTACCTGTTCACAATCTGATCCAAACATGTATAGACTGATCAAATGGGCCGTATTGTCAACGAGCTGGATACAATTCAATTCTCAATTAAGAAAGCCTCCCAGCTTGTGAAGGAAATAGGTAGGCAGGTTAGTACCTTTTTGCCCTCTAAATTCAACTGTAGTTTAATTCGTCTTTGATTTCTAATAATTTGGATCTGTATTTTCTTTTCAGGTGGCTACTGATAAATGTATCATGTTTTTTCTAGTCCTCGTTGTCCTGGGTGTCGTAGCCATAATAATTGTTAAGGTACTCCGCAAACTCATTTGTTTGTCTTAAAAGCATATTTTGAAAGTTATTGACAAAATTATGGAGGTCTTCTAAAGGACACTCTAGGGTTCCCTTTGCAGGATAGTTTTATGGTTTTTATTTTCATTTTTTCATCGTATAATTAGAAATTCTATAATTCAAAAGATAATTGAAGATTACAGAATTACCATGAGATAAAAGTGGAGTTAGCTAATTATTTATATCAACCAGATTGTGTGTTGCTGATGCCATCCACTTAACACAGACACTGCTTGCTCTAATTGCAATATTTATTTTCAGGTTGTGAATCCCAACAACAAAGACATCAGGGACATTCCTGGATTGGCACCTCCTGCCCCGGCAAGGAGGCTATTATCTTTGAGTACAGGTGAGCCGTTTCGGTAATTTGGAAGGGGGAGGTGAGGCGGGAGGACGTCTGTTTGCGGCGTCTTATTAGTTTTTCCTATTCCTTTTTCGATTTAATATATTCATGCGTGAGATGTGCATATCGTGTTTGTGATTCTCTTTACGTGTAAATCAAAACAAGCTCTTTTTTTGTGTCGTTTGTATTGTCATGTAAGCCTTCAAGACGCTCATGGTGGCGGATAGAAAGCAACACACAACACACCACGGTGATTCCATTGGACATTTCTCTCGGGCATAACCCATTTGAGAATTTACTCTATTTTGATACATATGATTTGTTGTGGCCAAGGTCTTGTTCACTTTCTTAATTTTCAGATACTGGCAAAATATATGAATATGATGTGCTGAGTGTTGATGCTTGAAAATTTGAATGCTGATTGAACTATTGTTTTGTAACTTTGTTGGTGCTTTTATTGTGCCCTAGGATTGGTTAATGATTTGTTTGTGGTAGCTCCGTTCAAAGCTTCAGCTTTATTCTGAATTTGCTCAAAATATCAATAATTTATAGCTATATCTACAATTTATAGAGGTGACAATTTAGATTTTGGATCGATTGATTAGGATTTGTTTGATTTCGGATTGATAAAAGAGTAATCTGAACCCGATTGAAAGGGATTCAGATTAGATAGAATTTGATCAGATAAAACTTAAATTTTTAGTGTAAAAGGAACTATTTATCCGATGTGATCTGATTTTGGAGGAAAATTTTGATTCGAAATTGATGAGATCAAATCAATTTCAGGTTTGATCGGTTTTTGGATGCCAGCGGATTTGGATTTGAGCAGTCAAGTTTGGTTTGTAGTGTTGACTTGGGTGGGCAATATGGGTCATGACCCATGACACAACACAAAAACAACATGAGTTTAACTTGGTTTGAGTTTAGCATAATCGGGTTCGTGTTGATTAACTCAACTCATTTAATAATCGTGTCATGTTCGTGTTGAATCGTTTAACTTTTCTAATTAAACGAGTTATAAAAGAGTCGTGTAACATGTTTATTAATTCACTTATTCAAGGATAAATATGTGAAATTTCAAACATATTGTGTAAAAAATTGCCCATACAAGTTAAACGGGTTAGATTTATCGGATTGTGTTGTGTCACTATCAACCCATCTATGTAAACATGTCAGGTTAGATTTTGTCGTATAATTTTCTACTCAATTATTTAAACTTGTTAATTGTGTCATGTCAACCTGCTCACGAGTCGTGTTCGTGTCGTGTTCTAAACCTGTTTAGTAAACAGATTGAATTTGTGTAGACTCATTTAATAATATACTAAACTTTTAAAACGAGGAGGATTCGCTAATAGGAATAGCCAACTTAACTGTTGACCAACCAAAACATGGACCCACGACATAGCTGTAGCTAATATAGAATAAGAAAAGTAGTGCTCAACAATATTCATTGTCGGTGTGCAACTTTTACAAATAAGTAATATTTTTATTGTTGAAGACAATGAAGTCTTGAATTTGCATAGAAAACCAAAACAGTTCATGACAATTCCTAAACAATATATGTGAATTAGCTGTCACATTGTGCCCTTCCCTTCCTTAACTCTTTGTTGTCTCCGCTCTTTGTAATTGTGTCCATCACTCTTAGAATCTTTTTAGCTATTACCATTTTCATCACAACAAATGTATGCATCTCATGTTTTCTTCAACCATCTCTCAATTTCGTTACAATGAGTTTGACTCTCACAATATTATGCGCCATCTGGTTTCTGATGGTAAATCCGCTTATGTCAATATCAGTAGTCAGCGCGGATGATGTTAACGAGTTTTATCCCAACGAACGAGATGCTCTGCTTCAACTCAGAGACTCTCTAAACTCGTCTTTGAATTGGCACGCGGATTGGAATGGCCCTCCTTGTTACAAGAACCAGAGCCAATGGTCCGGCGTTTCTTGTTACAATTGGCACGTCGTTGACCTTGTGCTCGAAGGGTTCGGGCTCACGGGCTCTCTCCCTCCCGCGTTCCCGCAAAACTTGACTTTCTTGACCAAGATCAGCTTCAAGAACAACTTGATCCTCGGCCATCTTCCCAATCTTGCGAATCTTGCACACTTGGAAATCCTCATCTTCTCTCAAAACCGCTTCTTGGGTTCAATTCCTCGCAACTATGCAAGATTGCCAAAAGTGACAACATTAGAGATTGAAGAGAACTATTTGAGTGGAAGCATCCCAGCTTTTGATCAACCAACATTGACGGTTTTCAACGTCTCTTACAATCATCTTGAGGGTCCCATTCCAAACACTAGTGTTCTTCAAAGGTTTCCCAAGAGTTCCTATTCTCATAACCTTAATTTATGTGGCAATCCTCTGGAGGTTTCGTGTCCGGTTTCTCCTCCTCCCTCCGCTCCTCCTCCGACTCCACGTTCGGACAACAAGAAGAGCCTCAAACTGTGGAGCATTGCCTTGATAACGGTTGCGGCTGCGTTGGTTCCTTTCCTTGTCATTCTTGTTTTCTTGTGTTGTTACAAGAGGCTACTTCGGAAAGGAACAAAACTAGAACGAGACTTAGGTACGTAACATTGAATTCTCATCGCGTATCTTTAAATGCGTATTAAATGGCATGTATTGACGTGACATGCTTTCAACGATTAGATACAATTTAACACTACAAGAAAAATCGAGATTTGTAACAAAAGTTTGTTACAAAATTCATTTTGTTGCACAACTATGACAAAATGATTTCAATCACTGTTCATGTCGTCACAAATGCTTGTCACAGAAAAGTTTGTCACAAGTTCTGAAAAATATCTATACTATGACGGAATATGATTTCTGTCACAATTCGTTACGAAATTTTGATGAAAATTTCTCTCACAGATTTTCGTCACTGTTCGCAACTTTTATTTACACATGCGCCTGAGAAAATATGATTTGTGACGTAGCTTAGATTTTCAAGCTAACATGAACTTGAAGACATTATTTATGTTGTTTGTTTTGTGTAGTAGCAGGGGAGGCTTTAGAAAAAACAGCTTATCGTTCCGGGAGCAAAAATGACCCCGAAAGGACGATAGAACTAGAATTCTTTAGCAACGATGTATCGGTTTTTGACTTGGATGATCTGCTCAGAGCATCAGCTGAGCTGTTAGGAAAAGGAAAACTAGGGGCAACGTACAAAGCAGTTTTGGAAACTGGTTCAGCTGTTGTGGTGAAGAGACTGAAAGATATGAATGAATTAAGTAAGAAAGAATTTACACAACAAATGCAATTGTTAGGGAAGCTGAGGCACCAAAACCTTGTTGAAATCATATCCTTCTATTATGCCACAGAGGAGAAGTTGGTTATCAATGAGTTCGTTCCTGATGGCAATCTATACGATCTTTTACACGGTTACTTCTTTAACATATATCTCATGCATTTATTTATAAAAATAGTTAAATGGTTTTGCCTCCTCTGAACTCACACATTTTTTTTTAAATATTCTTTGTTTAGCTCATAATTAAGATTTTGTCTTACTTGAGCCATTGTAAACTATTTTTTTTTGTTAATTAAACTCATTAAACAGGATGTAGCTGGTTTTCATGTGTCACGTCAGCATTTGTTGACATGTTACGCCACATTACAAATGGAGTTCATGTGTGCTTGCCACGTCATCATACTGTTTCATTTTTTTTATTATTCACAACCAAATGACACTGTCTTGGTTGTTTGTGATATAAAAAAAAAATAATGAAACACAATTTGTTTTGATGTGGGATGCGCATGTGAATTTTATATTTGACATGACATGGACAGTACATGAGAGACAAAACCTCATTTTATTTGATGTGAAAAGTGTAAACAAATTTTTTGTCGCAGGGAATAGAGGAGTTGGAAGAGTGCCTCTTACTTGGGGTGCAAGATTAAGCATCATAAAAGACATAGCAAAGGGCATGACATTTCTACACCAATCCTTGGCATCTCACAAGGTGCCTCATGCCAACCTCAAATCCTCTAATGTTGTAATATCTTGCGGCGGGGACAACCGTTCCTACAATTCTAAGCTCACGGACTTCGGCTTCTTACCTCTACTAACTCCTTCTCGGATCAATCCTTCCGAGAAACTAGCCGTCGGGAGGTCACCGGAGTCGTCCTCGGAGTGGAAGAAGCTGACACACAAAAGTGATGTGTATTGCTTTGGCATTGTATTGCTAGAAGTGATAACGGGGAAGAATCCAGGGGAAACAAATGAGGATCTATCAGGATGGGTGAGAATGGTGGTGGAAAATGATTGGTCTACAGATATATTAGATGTGGAAATAGTGGGTACTAGAGAAGGGCACGATGATATGTTGAAGCTCACAGAGTTGGCTCTTGAGTGTACACATGCCAATCCCGAAAAGAGACCAAGAATGATTCAAGTTTTGACAAGAATACAAGAGATTGAGCTATTAGCACAAATTCAATGACAAATGCACATATATGGTACGGTATTATTTAGTACCCAAATGTTGGCTTAAAACACATGTACTATAGTATATAACCTTTTGTTTTACCGATTTACTCTCACTTACGTGTCACTCTCTCAGCTAACTAACATAGTTTTTAACTTTCTTTTATGAATGATGTGACAATTATTTTCTACCGGAAGATTCACGAAATTAATCAATTCATTCATGATTCCAGTCACGTAACCATTGAAACTGTTCTTCAACACTGTTTTCACTCAGTTTTTTTTTTTTTTTTTTTTTTTTTTTTTTTTTTTTTTTACAATTTTACATTCATAACAAAAACACACGTCACAATATACAAAATTCAAACTTTTAGAATTTGAAAAAGTTGAAAAATAGACGGATGGATTTAGAATACACCATCTAATATCAATGAAGTCAAAGCTCTGCATCGACAATATACAAATTAAAACCAAAAAATTCTGGGAAAAAAAGAGGAGATGCTATTTACAAACAATTCATTAAATGCACATGTGATAAGAATGTAAAATAATTTGGCAATATTAGGAGGATACATCCTATCAACAACATACAAAATTAAGTCTAAGTTGAGCTTTCTGATATTTGCTCCATTCAATTGCCTCGGGTTGCAGTGATTACGGATAAATATACGAAAGTCTACTGATAATTGCCTACAAGTCCAATAATATTGCATATTTTTTACACCAACAAATGTATGCAAGTCAAAAGCACACATGTAAAACACATGAACCAGTCCTCTTGCATAGAAACTATCAAAAGACGACAGATATTTTCCAATACAATTCATTTAAAGAATCAATCTGATACTAGTTGGCTTACATGTTATGTCCACAAAAAAACCTTAGTGTCATTGTCATCTCAAGTACAAGTGGGTGTCCAAATGGAAAGGACATTCCATTATATATATATATATATCATCATCATCATCATCATCATCATCATCATCATATCAATCACCCACAGCCCTAAAATCTATAGAACAGGCAGGCAGGCAGGCAGGCAAAACATGCATTGTTACAAATAAATGTAATTACAATGAATTACCTCTTTGCTTGCATTGTATTGTAAAAAAGAACTATTCACTATTCCGTCTATTGCCTTCCTTTCTTCCAAATACACCTATCTCTTTGAACTTGCTTGCTTCTTGTCATGAATCACGCATTATGGCTGCTGCTAAGTTGTGAACGTCCAATGAGTGACGATCTTGCCAATGGAATTAGAGGCGCTTCTTCATCCACATTCATATCCGACGCAGAATGGTTACTGTTATCGTTGCTGTTCGGATTATATATATCAGACGACTTCTTCTCTAACTTCCAATCCTGTAACCAACATTAGACAAATATAAATATTCAATTCTGATTCTTTTGATAAAAGAACTGCCATGAAATATCAAAGATTGTGGAGAAGATATTGACCTTCACCATTCTTTCTGGGATACTATCAGGAGGTAATTGAGATGCACGGACGTCCTTCACCTTTATGTAATTATACATGACAACACCACATAGTGCTACAGAAACAGGAAAAGGCCTGTAAGAGATTTGAATCTAAAGTGGATAAAAGTGGAAGAAAGTACAAACTTGAAGTACCAATTGCATAGCCAATTATATTCAACCCAGTTATTGTGGACTCGGGAAATATGACGGTTGAAAGGGCAATCAATATCCAATCTTTGAGAACACCAGCAACTCTGATGGTAACTGCTCCAGTTCGCCCAATCACCAAGAAAATCGAGAAGTTCAAGGCCAAGGCACATACAGCATTGGAGAAAAAGATCCAGAAGTTGAACTGTATCTGTGATACTTCCATTGTAGGTTTCTCCAGTAAAAACCAAGGCACAAACAGAAACACAAAGCTGCAGATGGCAAAATATGGAAAGATAAGGAACTCATGCAGAAGCATGTCAGCCATGCTCATCCTTGATATAAAATAACCATCACGATCACGTAGGAAAAGAGCGTATGAGATCGCCCAAGTGTATGAAATATAATAGAACGAGTTCAAGATTATATTAAATTGAGGAATCAAATATCTACATAATCAAGTGTTTATCATCCATCAAAGAGCATTGTAGATCACACTATTCAAAGTAATTAATCAGAAGAATGACTCAATATCGGATCTTCATCAAATCTCAGAGATACAGATGTCAGGAAAAATCATGTTTTATCTTACTTATAAAAGTTGGCAACTACGGGTATCCAGAAGCATTGAACTTAGTACCTGCATGGAGCAATGTAATATAAGCTGGTGACAGGATTCAGAGTCAAACCCTTCTTTTGTAGAAGGACTTGAGTTAAGACCAGCCTAAGAGCTTCTGCGAAGATGCCAGTGACCTGGTAAAGTGTACCAACTACATTAAAATGAATTTCCCCATACGAAGAGACGACAACTCCAACACTGACCAGCACCATGTTCAAGAACACGTCACACCTTAACACATCAGTGCCACATAAGACAGCCATGACAAAAGTTGCTACTGGCACTGTTACACCAGAATTTGAACAAAGTACCCATTATTAGAGCCAAACAACATTATCAGGTTAATATAAAAGATTTACGAGTACTTTGTTTTTACGTACTTAAAGCTTTGAGCATCTGGATGAAGGCCACGGAGATGTGCAAGTAAGCAGTGTTACCAAACCTGAAGGACAAGAAAGGTGAACAAAAATGCCATTATTTGCAAAATATTAACACCATTTGCAGAGTTAAGTATTGCATAAAGAATAGTTGTTGAAGTTCTCTTTATTACTTACTCTAAAACAGATACATTGAACAAGAAAAACTATAACAGAGACATTTAACAAAAGGGAAAGTTCTTTCTAAAACATACAAGAACAAGAAAAAACAGAAATGGGTATCAAATATCAACTTTCTTAATCAGTAACTATGAAACATACAATTTAGTGATAGAAGGCAACTCATGGGGCCGTGCATTTAAGGTTTAGCACCAGGTCAAGATGAACAAGTACCTGGTTCAGTTCTGTTTGTTTTCACACTTATATTTGGTTTAGACCAATCTGAACTCAGAATTGGTATTTTTTTTTTTTTTTATCGGCAATACCAACACAAGCACATATGCTCAAACAGCTAAACTAGATAAACACAGGCATAAAATTGATTCCCCATTCAACTTGAAAATACAACAATTCGTTTCTCTAAACTTAAGAACAAATACCCAACATCAAATACCCAAGAAGATAATATCTGATCCACATCAAATGCTCAGATATATAAAAACAAATCAAAACTTAAGGAAAAATTACAGCATCTATGGTGCAAACTGCCTTAGTAAGACAGTAACAACTACAAATATAAAAGTTGGTACAGTTCCAAGTAGAGAATCCTGCCAAAACTGTAGAATTGCATAAAAGAATTTCTTAATCCATTGGATGAACATGACATGCAATGCCAGGACCTTTAATGTCATCACATTTTGTTAAGAGTTAAGAGGGTTGCTTGAGGCCCCTCATACTCCAAACGACATTCATAATAACAAACAAGAAGTGTGAAGGCTCATTTACAAACATCAGAGACATGAAACTTGTCATAAACAAGTCATCCAGACAGTAAGAGCTTACCAAAGACTTGATGCAAAGAAGGCGCTTATTGGGATTACACATGTTGCGTATCTGCCATACAAGGAAAAAAGTTAAAAGGATGAAGGGAAACCAAAAGTAAAACAAAAATAAATAAATACAAACTACATCACTTACATTTCAAATGTCATTTTGACAGGAGCTACAACCTGCACATTTAGCAAATATAAGTTATCACATTAGCAAACAAAAGAAAATAAATAAGATGAAAGTGCAGAGATATCAAAGTCCGATGTCAGTCAGAATAAAAGGTTGATGCTTTTTGCTTGGGACAGCAATTTGGCTGATGACCTAGCTATCTAGATTGTAATATTTTGATATATCTCATGAAACTACGCAAATATGCAGGCCCTACCATCTGGACTTTGCTTAATAATAGGATAACTTAATCCCTTTAAAATACAACAATTCTTATATAATCCTTCCTCATTGTGCCATTGGTCTATCTATTCTAGTTTAATATAATCTAAGAGGCAATAATCACCCTTACTACCCAATTAGTCATATTTCTTAAAATTTCATTCGGAACAAATGGCTAATTGGTTTTCTTTCCTTACTTTACACATGAATATATGCACAGAACCAAAACTTTGCAATCCTTTCAAGTGAGGAAATGAGTATGGATATGTAACTGCTCCCATGCTTGTCATATGTTGGTAGCTAGTTTCCTTTCCATTTTATCAACAATTCCTATGAGTTTGATCTTCAGAACAGTGCATTACTTTGTAAAATAGAACTTTACACATGCACTACTAAATATAATTATGCTCTTGTAAGGGTGCAGAAGTACACAAAAGAAACCATACCTTGAAAACGCGAACAAGAAAAAATGCAACCATTCCAGAAAATCCCATATGAATCATGGTAAGTGTTATGGGCAATGGAAAGTTGAAATATTTTGGAGAGAGTACCCACTGCGATAAAATCATAGCCACAGTTAAAAAAGAATAAATAAATCTAGATGGGACTAAACAATATGATTTTTACTACCATTTTTATAAACCATTATGCTCGACTAAAAGACAAAGGGCAGTGAGTGAAAACATCTGCAATAAGACCAAATGCCGTATATCTATTTCGTCAATATAAAGATATTATAGCATAGTCTAGAAGCCCAGAAGACAGTGCCGAGCAGAATGATATGCATTGTACATATTATGAAGAAGCCATTGATCAGGTTTAATGTTACGAATAGCTCCAGGTCAAGTAGAATATACAGAATACATATCCTAGCAAACTAGCAATGCTAGTTAAGGCAAGGGACACACTTGCCCCAAAGAAACGTTTCCTTATTGACACTGAGACACGGTGCTACGGAGCCCGGGATATTTGGCTGCTCAGCAACCAAGACCAAGGTGGTTCAAAGTAGATTACCAGCTTGGCCAAGCTATAGAGAAGGTATTTAATGTGGAAAGTAATGGGGATAAAGAACAGGGACGCTAATACAGAAACTAGTTTCTTAAATTGCCAGAAAATGCATTCTAGATGAGTACCAGACATTGAGCTAAAATCCAAGTTCTAGTTCACGAAATGTGAACAAATCATATATGCAAACATTACAAGCCAATAAATCTTTCATGAGTTCAGAGCTAAGAATGAATGCCTTGTTGTACAATATAACTATATAGGATGAAAAAGGTAATACCTTGTTGTACAATATAACTCCAGAGGAGAGCAAAATGTAGATGAACAGGTAGATATAAGTCAACACAAGCGATCTATTGACAATCATTTTGCACAGCAACAAAGATGATTATTGACTCTGTTAGTTTCTGGACTTTCCACCAGAAACAAGATGATTTCCGGTTAGTAGGCACATAAATCCGGCGCATACAGAATATAGCACCCTCAACAATTGCTTTTGCTCCCAGAATATAGTCTACTACTCCACACACACAAGTCTCGCAAATGTCAAAATCCTAGAAAATCAACAATCAAATATGAGCATCAACTGAACGAATACACATCCCATCATAATAGCGAAAGAGGCAAGAAAAAGACAAATAATTTCAAGATTTGAAGAAAAAAGGGAACAAGAAATTAGCATTGAAAGCGAAGTTGCAACCAGATTTCCCGCTTAAGCTGCAACCGACAATGTGAATCACTATTCAACTACAATCCACTCAAGTATCCTAAACTATCGCAACAATGCGAGAGAGAGCCACAAACAACCAATCAGTGAAGTTGTGTACAAAGAGCACTCGATCTGATCTGCGGGTCAAGAGCAGCGAAGAATCCAAGAACACTAAATTCACATCTAAAATCCGCAGAAATTAACAAGACCCACCTCGCAAAAATGAAATAGACAGATCCTCCCACACAAGCTCTTCACTCTCAGCGATCAATTACCCAACTGCAGAGTCTGCAACACACAGGAAAAAGAGAGACAGTGACAGGCTTGAGGGCGCAGAAAGTAATAAATGGGGTTTTACGAAATCGATGGAAGAGAACGTGAAGTGTTCAGGGAGGAGAAGAAGAAGAGAGGCCGTACCGTCTCAGTGTGTTTGTGTCGCGCAAATCCAAAGAAATGAGCGTAAGGTGTTTGTGTTAAGGCCTCAATGAAATGAACCAAACTAAAACCAAACACTACTACGTCTATGGTGCATCTGCTTGTTCTGAATATATAGGCCGTACGGTATTCTGATCGGACGGCTGCGGATGTATCTGTGTTCTAATCTGATGGTGGGAGATTATTGTATAATTAATGGATCAATGAATCCCGAAAAATAATATATTCCATGCCTTAGAGCCTTCTATTAAATTTCCTGCCTCGTGATTATCATAAAACTTGACTCCTTTTTTTCACTCGTCATTTATTGGCTACAGTGACAACAATTTGATTTCTCAAATATTAACTTCTTTAGATTTGGGTGAAATATCATCTTATTACCCTTTTAGATATCAATTTATTACGTAACTACTCTTTCGTATCATGTTAATTTCATGTTAGATTTTATTTATATCATGTTACTAAATTCATAAGTTAACTTGCAAAAAAACGAAAATACCTTTCTTTTTTTATTTTAAATAATAATAATAATAATATAATATTAATTTAAAATTAAAAAAATGAAGAAGACAGAAAAAATGGGAAATACCCGTTTAAATGAAATAAAAAATGAAAAATAAAATCTTAGTTCTTTCTAATGAAAATGAAGA
>JAYMTK010000547.1:0-21218 GCA_036897405.1 Pelargonium myrrhifolium
GACCTGGACGAAGAAAAGGCCGGTGAGATCTGAGGCTGGTCCTCGAGCGGCGGCGAACTGACGGTGATGTGAGCCCACGACGACTACTTCCTCGAGCCGGTGAGCACTTCTCCGGCAACTGCGATGGGCGGAGGAGATGGAGTGGTCTGGCGGCTGTTGTTGCTACTGGGATGAAAAGAAGAATGAAAAGAGAGGAGAATAATTGATTAAGATCTGAGATTCATGTCCTTTTCCTCTCTTTTTTTTTCTCTTTTCTTAATTTAATAATTTATATTTTGAAAATAAAAAAATAAAAAAAATGAAGGGTAATTTGGTCATTTTACCATTCAACAAACGGTGTCATGGATGGAAATATCTTTAGATAGTTTAGGAGGTTTAAAGTAACAGACCAAACTTCAAGGTGCAATTTGTAGAAACGCATACTTCAGAGGTGTTTTGTGTAATTTCCACGTAACCAAATTGACCACTGCTTGATTGGCTGCTGCCTTTGAAAGCATATCTTCCAACATTATTCCATGTAACAGTGACATATTTCACTTAACATATCTATTTTGGTACTCCAAATTTCATTAAAAAAAATGATGAGAATTGTTAATCCACTGTTCCATCTTTGATTATCTTAAGTAATAATTATACTGGGGATCTGCTTTTTCTAATTTGATCGGTCAGTCACAATCTGATGCTAAATTACTTAAACATAGAGAATGGCATTAGGTCTAATACGTTTGCTTAGAAAGGTGATGATAAACTCATTGACCTGGTCAGCACATTGCCTTTGGACTAAGTGGGTTCACTAATGGAATATTTAATCTAAAGTTAGATACATGTTGCTTGACCATTCCACAGGTTACGTAGTCCATCAAACCAGTGAAACTTGAGCGCATAATTATTTGCTCCCATCACCCGCATTTACCGGAACCTTGATTTCAAGCTTTCCCAACTCATTTTCATGTGTTAAGGTTCATATTAATAACGGGTGATGTTACGTGAGATATAATAAGTTAATTTGACGAATTGCAAAATATCGATCAATGTCTGAAAAAGTAAAACATGAAGTCACGACTACGTATCCACATACCAAGTTCATGCAAACCAAATTCCCACCAATACCACGGAACATATTTCCAGACACAAGAAGTCTCTTATCTTTTCAAGATTCCCAACAAGATACTTGGCATTGTACCTCTTCAATTTCCTAACAAGGTACTTGATCTATAAAAGGAGCCTCCTATATCCACAAGTACCTCTTAGCATCAAAAGGTTTCCCACCTCACCAAAACACCTTCAAGATGCTTTGCCTCATAGAACGGCCTCCAAAACTCCCAGACTTGGACATTAGGACGCTACCTGAAACGTTAGACGCTCCCACGGCTCCACTCCATCCCATGATATTGAAGGGCATACAGGGTTCCTAAACTCACATGGTGTCCAGGAAGTTAGGATTCAATCTCTCAAGTGGGTCCTGAAGTGGGCCCGATCTCATATCGACCAACCAATCAAACACCGTCATGTCACATGATTGGTTTCTAAGTACATATATTCTCGTTAGTAAGAGAAGGGATCTCATTTTTCACATTAAAACTTTCTCTATCTGCATTCGTTTTAGAATCCTTATTAATAGAGTGTAGTTCGAACTCCAGGAGTAGATTCTTACTCTCACACCTAAAACGGATTTTCAGGCGCACACCTGAATCTCTAACTACCGGTGTGCTGTTCTTGTGTTGGTTACAAGAGCCAAAAAGTAAAGACCCACTCCATACTTATCATATCTACAAGACAACTGAACAAAAAAAATATTCTTAATGCGTTTGACATGAATCAAACAGGCGGATCAAAAGATTACGTTTGATTCAATTTTCCTAGAGATACGCACATGAACATTAACATTTAGGTGTGAGAAGTACAAGATAGATGGTAGCCCTTCCCAACAAGAAAAACCTGCACATAGTAACAATCAATATAGCCATATTTTAACTCAATTATCAAACTATCGCAATTAGCAAATATGAACCTCTTGCTCCAATATTAACAAGAACCAGACCTACAAATTTGGTGTCTCAAGCCTTAAAAGGAAACATAACAGTGAAACAAAATGCACACTAAACATGGTGAAGTACAGCTTTTTATCAATATCACTATTTATTGTTGAGCAAAAACTTTGAAAACTGAGTTTTCTGATTAACCCTACTGTGCTGAACAAATGGCTTTGACTTGTACCTTTGGGATCGTTATCAATGTCCTCAAAGCTCTCCTTTGCGGGTTATGGAGGCTGTTCAGATGACCCGAAGACAGGTGCAATTGCTCAAGAACCAGCATTACCACTACAGGACCTGCTTTCTGCAACATGAAGCTTAAGCCCTCAGTCTTGCATCTAAATACTTGTGCTGTTTTGCGCTGTATATCAAGTGAAGCAAAATTGTTGGAGCTTGTATAAAAGTGTACTACATGTATATGATCGTCAGGTAGGCCATCTGTTCGCAAATAAATAACCAGTTAAGCGCATTTTGCTTAAAGGAGTCCTGATTTTTTCTTCTTGTTGTCTGACCAAAACTACCCTGATATATAACCATCTTCAACAATCAATATGAATGGTTAGTTTCTTTATGTGAATCATAATTGTCTTTGCAGTGTTTTGAACTTTTCACATGTTTATTTCTGCATATAGTGAGAAGCAGAACCATTAGCAAAGGAAACTTAAGCATGTTTCTACTTTCTATTTACATAGGCTTTGTAGCTACAATGCCTTGTGGAGATATCAGTCAGATTTCAGTTTGAAGACTACAAACGAGGGAAGCGAGTTTCTATTTCGTATCTACATTACTATGCGTGCATATTCAGCATTTCCAGGACATGGCAAGCTCTTAACCAGTAAATGAAAGGACATGCTAAAACTCATTTTTGACATTTTAACTGTGTAGGCATCATCAACTTTCAACCTCTTCTGGTTCTGTTTAGGAGGATCACATGCCAAAACTAAATGAAGTACTTATCATGGTTCATCAGAAAAGAAAAAACGAAGAGGAACAGAGAAAAGAGTCCTGAAAGAAAATTTATTCACACCAAAATTCAGTTCAAGCCATTGAACTAGCTACTCTTCCATGCATGTTCTGAAAGTTCTCATTGGTATGTATTTATGTAAGACAAAGTACACAGTGGAAATAAAAGTAAAAAACTCTGAAATGAAAAATGCATTCCCAGTAAAATATACCTCGCCTTTCATGAGATACATGTCTTAATACCAGACTTAAACCACTTGCAAATACTTTACCGACCAAGCAACATAACTTCATTGACATCAAATCTCGTGACAAAGAATGCAACTTAGACAATATTATATATTTCTCCACTTCTGTTGAGTACTCAAGGGATACTGAAAGCTTTTAGTTACAGATACCAACTTGTGCAGTAATACTAGAACCCCATTGCATATGTCCGTGCCCAGCATTAGTTCCTTAACTGCCGTAAAATTTCTGATTTTCAATCTGCCAACTGAACTCGAAGATTTTGGTTCATAAGAAATCCTTCCAAATCTCATGTTTTCTGCACGAGATGCTCTACGTCCCCAAGTTCCACCTCACTTTCTTGCCATCCATGTTCACTCTGAAACAACAACTCAATTTGTTCCAAAGATTTGCCCTTTGTTTCTGGAACAAGTTTGTAGACAAAGAGCACGGAAAGAGCAGAGATAGCAGAAAAGATAAAGAACGTTCCACCAACTGAAATTGCCCGGGAAACTGAGAGGAAAGACATGGCAACCAGGCCACTACATACCCTGTTACCCACTGCCCCAAGAGCTGCTGCCTGAGCACGCAGCTTTAAAGGAAAAATTTCAGACGTCACAACCCAACAAACGGGGCCGATTCCCACAGAAAAGAAAGCTACATTGCCGCAAATGGATAACACTGCCAACGCAATCCCAACTTGTCCTTGCCCCAGCAAGGTTAGTGAAAGCCCCAAAATGAATAAACAAACTGTCATTCCAATAGTGCTCACATAGAGCAGGGGCTTTCTCCCAATTTTGTCAATAAGAAAAATGGCAACCAATATAAAAACAGTCTTCGAAACACCCACGGCAACTGTTGCAGCAAGAAGCTTTGAGTTACCCCGAATCCCAGCCTCTTTGAAAATTTCGGGGCTATAATACACCGTAGCATCTATTCCTGTGATCTGCTGGAAACATTGTATTCCAAAACCAGTGACCAGCATCCGCCTAAGTGAAGGAGAAGGGCTTAGAAGTTCGCGCCAGACAGCTTTCTCTTCACCCTTATCTTCATCACTTCCAGCAGCATGTAGTATTTCTCGAAGTCTTTCCTCCACCTCTTTCTCATCTTCATTTGTTTTTGACAGCACTGATCTTGCTTCTTCAACTCGATTTTGCATGACTAACCACCTGGGAGACTCCGGGATGATAAAAAGTGCAAATCCAATGAAGGCTGAGGGCAGAATACCCACAGCGAGCATAATTCTCCAACTTAAGTGTACTGAAAGACCAGAAAATGCATAGTTTGAGACATAACCAAGTAATATTCCTAGATTAATGAAAATCTCAGGGAAGGAGGTCAGGGAGCCTCTAGCAATGGAAGGCGATATCTCAGCAATATAGACAGGGGCAATCATGACACCGAGGCCGATTCCAACCCCAGCCAAGAGCCTTCCTATCATTAGTACTTGGAATGAAGGAGCCAGTGTCATTACAATTGCACCTGTTTGAAAGACAACAGCGGCCAATCCCATCGTCCATTTTCTACCAATAGCATCCGATGTTCTTCCACCCACTAAGCTACCGAAAAGTGAAACAATGCTCAAAATCCCAACAAGAACTTCTTCCTGTACCTCAGTTATCTTCAGATCTTCCTGAATGAATATGATTGCTCCACTCATGACTCCTACATCTGTGGTTTAGAAAACCCAAACATTAAAATGCAATCTTATTTCACACCCATATTGAAACAAAAGAAAAAGTACAGAAACAAGCACTAAGTTAGTAACTGAGATTTGGAAATTTTTAATTCAAGTGGATGAGATTGGTGCAGATAGTATAAATCAATAGTACAAAATCCATGCTAGAGTTTATAAGAATGAAATAAACAACAATGACAACATAAACAAATGGAACAGTAATACTATTGCTCAATGAACATCAAGATACTGAGATTTGGAATTTTAGAAGAAAACTTGTTAAGAGTATGCAGGGTAGTGCTGTTTATCAAGTATCAAATACCATATTTAAATCTCAACCATAACTATTGACTCTAAAGCAAATATTTATTCTCTTAGAATTAAACTCAATAGTCTGGATCCATGTTTTCTAACAGAATAGTTCATATACACCCAATGAACAATCATGTATGGACAAAATGGTTCAAAAATAAGAAACTACTCATATACATTGTAGATCTAACCAAGTAGTCTTGCATCATACAGAAGATTATAATAGTCCATGTAACTTGATAAAAAAAATCTGACTAATTGGTATCAGTCAAGCAAGCACCCCATCTAAGCAGTTCAAATTATCCTTGTCTTCATAAGTTAATCAAAATGTTACATTTTTTCACCTAAAGTTGATAGTCAATTGACAAAAAAAATTCGCAATTAACCAACAAACTCAAATTCCATGAATTAGAGGATTCCGTACACATTTTCCCCTTTGTTGCATGAAGGGCCAGGGGAAAAAATGGAAAATTTAGCATCAAATTCAAAATTTGCAGAGTAACATGATTCCCATTTCTATTTTCAGATAAACAATCAGAAGATAAAAACTACAAATTTTGATGATAAGTATAACCAAAGTCAATTAAGGGTCTCAAGTCAACGAAAGGCTGAGAAGCTCACCATAGCCAAGAAGAACAGAGTTGAGAGAGGCAAAAATGGCACAGGCAATAACATACTTCCTGCAAGTCCTCTTCCTCTCTAGTTGGTGATGATGGTGTGAGACATCGATATCATCAAAATCGTCAGAGAGCTCAGAATCCATCCTTCTATACTTGTTTTTGGTCCCCAGAGAAACAGAAGACAGACCCATCTCTGCAGTCCCGTTCTCTTGGACGCCCATCTCTGGTTCCAATCTCAGAAATAGATAAAAACAAAGCAGACCCAGAAGCTGAAATGAGAGGCTTTGACTGTTAAAACACCATGGACTGAGGCAGGGATTGGTCTGGATCTGAAAGAAGAAGGAGAAGACTGAGCCAAACAAGTGGGTCCTTTTTTCTAATCACGCTAATGACGCAAGAATCTTGAAGAAACGCAGAGGATTTATTATGTAGAATATTAAACATTAAAAAGCAGCCAACTTTTACTTTAAATAACAAGGTTTGATGGTGATTCCTAGGTCCCTTCACACAACTATGGTCCTATTGTTGAGGAGATTTCAGCTTTCCAACTTGGTATTCTTTTATTTTCTGGTTTCCGTTTGGACAATGGAAATTTATTACACGATTGAGTATTTGATTTCCCTCAACTTGAGATATTGAACATAAAAATAATGCTACACATGTATGAATCTAAATGTTGTCGGTGAAATTGTGTGTACGATTTAAGTGAAAATAGTGATAATATGCAAAATGCGTGGGTCGCACTACACCAACAGCCCCACCCCCAACACATGTGATGTGAAGACATATAAAAAGGACTCCAAGTTTTAATGTCTTTTTCAAGTTTGGTATGCTCTACCGTCGATACTAATAGGGACTCAATTCTAAGGTGTCGGTTGTATTCATTTCACTCAACTTTTGGTAAAAATAAATGAAAACTATACACTAACTACACTAATTTTAGTCTCTGGCCAATCACAATTCGTTAGAAAATTTTCATTCATCATCCAATTTAGCGAAAAAATAAAAAAAAAAGTTTTGTTTGCAAAATAATTATAATATCCAACTTACTAATTATAACATCATTTCTTATAGTTTATTTTACCAAACAGTCTAACTTACTAAATTCTTAAACTATTTTTCCCATTTATTTTACTGTCTATTTTACTCCAAACAGTCCTTCTGAACATGGGTCAACCAAACACGCTTTATGCATTCACCTTCTATGCATGTAACTTGAATTTACTTTTAATATTTATAAATAGTTGTTTGTTGCATCCATGTACGTGGAGACGATAAATTTATCTTTAAACATGTTAAATGCAGGATGATTTACAAACATTTTATGAACCAACTCCGATAACTAAGTTTCAGGCATTTCTTTCATGTCTGCCTTATGATTTACAGATATCTCGTCGGATATTATGCCATAATCATTCATCAATAGCAATAGTGATCGAATGAGCCACTAAGGAACAAAATCTAGCCCAATATCCATTTTCAAATCCCAAGAAAGTCCATTTTCATTTGGGCTCATCATCGTATCAAAATAGTTGGGCTGCACAAACCCAAAAGCCCACTAACTTCGTTTCCTCTGATTCATTATCTTCTTTCCGTCGTCTCAAACACCAAATTTTCTCAGGAGAATAGCTACAATGGTGTTCGTATCCACGCCAGACCACAAAACCCTATCCCTAAACCTAAACCCCAACACCACCACCCTCCACGCCCTCAAGCTACACCTTCATCAAATCTCCCACATACCCATCTCCCTCCAACGCTTCCTCATCCCCTCCTCCATTTCTCAATCTACCGGAAATGACTCGCTCCTCCTCTCCGACCTCGGTGTCCGATCCAACTCCACTCTCACCCTCCATGTACCCCTCCTCGGCGGAACGCAGCCTCCGGGAGGCCCTCCCAAGCCCCGCCTCGAGTTTCTCAACTCAAAGCCACCGCCTAATTACGTCGCCGGACTTGGGCGTGGGGCTACAGGGTTCACTACCCGATCCGATATCGGTCCTGCCCGGGCTGCGCCCGATCTTCCTGACAGGTCCGCTGCTGCGGTCGGCGGTGCTGCTCCTGGGGCTCCCGCGGTTGGGAGGGGACGAGGGAAGCCAGGAGAGGAAGAGGAGGACGAAGAAGCGGACGAGAAAGGATATGATGAGAATCAGAAGTTCGATGAATTCGAGGGAAATGATGTGGGGTTGTTTGCTTCGGCGGAGTACGATGAAGATGATAAGGAAGCCGATGCTGTGTGGGAGGCGATTGATAAGAGGATGGATTCGAGGAGGAAGGATCGCAGGGAGGCTAGGTTGAAGCAGGAGATTGAAAAGTACCGTGCTTCAAATCCCAAGATCACGGAGCAATTCGCGGATTTGAAGAGGAAGTTATACGATATGTCGTCCACCGATTGGGAGAGCATACCTGAAATTGGTGATTACTCCCTGAGGAACAAGAAGAAGAGGTTCGAGAGCTTTGTCCCAGTGCCTGATACTCTGCTGGAGAAGGCTAGGCAGGAGCAGGAGCATGTTACTGCATTGGATCCAAAGAGCAGGGCCGCGGGAGGGACCGAGACACCCTGGGCTCAGACCCCAGTCACGGATTTGACTGCAGTGGGTGAGGGGAGAGGTACCGTGTTGTCACTGAAACTTGATAGGCTGTCGGATTCTGTTTCGGGTTTGACAGTGGTTGATCCAAAAGGATATTTGACTGATTTGAAGAGCATGAAAATTACCAGTGATGCTGAGATTTCGGATATTAAGAAAGCTAGGTTATTGCTGAAGAGTGTTACACAGACCAATCCAAAGCACCCTCCTGGTTGGATTGCAGCTGCGAGGCTCGAGGAGGTGGCTGGTAAGGTTCAGACAGCTAGGCAGTTGATTCAGAAGGGGTGTGAGGAGTGTCCTAAGAATGAGGATGTTTGGTTGGAAGCTTGCAGGCTTTCAAGTCCTGATGAAGCCAAAGCAGTGATAGCTAGGGGAGTCAAGTGTATACCCAATTCTGTGAAATTGTGGATGCAGGCTGCAAAGTTGGAGCATGATGATGCCAATAGGAGTAGGGTTTTGAGAAAAGGACTTGAACATATTCCTGACTCTGTCAGGCTGTGGAAGGCTGTTGTGGAGCTTTCTAACGAGGAGGATGCCAGACGATTGCTTTCAAGGGCCGTGGAGTGTTGTCCTTTGCATGTTGAATTGTGGCTTGCTTATGCCAGGTTGGAAACTTATGATCAAGCTAAGAAGATACTCAATAGAGCTAGAGAGAAGCTATCAAAGGAGCCTGCAATTTGGATTACTGCTGCAAAGCTGGAAGAAGCTCATGGAAACACTAACATGGTAGGAAAAATTATTGAGAGGGGTATCAGGGCCTTGCAGAGAGAAGGGTTGGTGATTGATAGAGAAGCGTGGATGAAGGAAGCTGAGGCTGCTGAACGAGCAGGATCAGTTGCTACTTGCCAGGCTATAATTCGAAATACAATTGGAATTGGAGTAGAGGAAGAAGATAGGAAGAGGACATGGGTTGCTGATGCTGAGGAGTGCAAGAAAAGGGGTTCGGTCGAAACAGCCAGAGCAATTTATGCACATGCTCTTACTGTTTTCTTAACAAAGAAAAGCATATGGCTAAAAGCTGCACAGCTGGAGAAGAGCCATGGAACCAGGGAATCTCTTGATGCTCTGCTTCGCAAAGCTGTAACTTACAGACCACAGGCTGAAGTTTTGTGGCTCATGGGTGCCAAAGAGAAATGGCTTGCTGGAGATGTGCCTGCTGCTCGAGCAATTCTTCAAGAGGCTTATGCTGCCATTCCCAACTCTGAGGAGATTTGGCTTGCAGCTTTCAAGCTTGAATTTGAGAACAAAGAGCCTGAGAGAGCAAAAATGCTTCTTGCCAAGGCTCGAGAGAGAGGTGGCACAGAAAGAGTTTGGATGAAATCAGCCATTGTTGAGAGAGAATTAGGAAACACTGATGAGGAGAGGAGGTTGCTTGATGAGGGACTGAAGCGCTTCCCTTCATTTTTCAAGCTGTGGTTGATGCTTGGGCAGCTAGAGGAACGACTTGGTCGCCTGCAACAAGCCAAGGGTGCTTATGAGTCGGGTCTGAAGCACTGCCCAAATAGCATTCCTCTTTGGCTTTCACTTGCCAACCTGGATGAGAAGATGAACGGGCTTAGTAAAGCTCGAGCAGTTCTCACCATGGCGAGGAAGAGGAATCCTCAGAATCCTGAACTCTGGCTAGCTGCAGTTCGAGCTGAATTCAGACATGGAAATAAGAAAGAATCTGACATCTTGATGGCAAAGGCCTTGCAGGAATGCCCCAATAGTGGTATACTGTGGGCAGCTTCCATTGATATGGTTCCACGCCCTCAAAGGAAGACGAAGAGTATGGATGCTTTGAAGAAGTGTGAACAAGATCCACATGTCATTGCGGCTGTGGCTAAGTTGTTCTGGCATGATAGGAAGGTTGACAAAGCCAGGAACTGGCTCAACAGAGCTGTGACTCTTGCCCCAGATGTGGGTGATTTTTGGGCTTTGTACTACAAATTTGAACTTCAGCATGGGGATGAGGATAATCAGAAGGATGTTTTGAGGAGATGCACTGCAGCAGAACCGAAGCATGGGGAGAAATGGCAAGCAATTTCTAAGGCAGTGGAAAACTCCCACCAACCCACTGAAGCAATATTAAAGAAAGTTGTAGTTGCTCTTGGGAAAGAAGAGAGTGCTGCTGAGAATAGTAAACACTAGTTACTTGTAAGCATATTGCCTAACAAGCTTTTCTTCATTTGGTATGTACTTTAGAGTTATATTAGTATGAAAAATGCAGTACTTGTGTTGATTAGTCTATTGTACTTTCTCTTAGAAAAAAGGTTTATCTTACCTTGGTCTTATATACATGATTTTTTATGGATCAATATTGGAGCATTTGGCTTTGCTTTCAATTATCTTCATCTGTTAAGCATCTAAATATTTGAACCTTGGGAGTATTAGTCACTGTATTTCACTGTGTGATTATGTGATTGTAAGTTACAGGGTCACATCTTTGTTTTAATTCCTTCTTTTTGTCTCTGTTCTAAATGTTCTTCTAATGTGGTTGGCTGTATCTTGTATGATGGACAATTGGACACAACAGATATCTTGAATTTTCAGGAAAGTCTTGCACTTTGTTATTATGAATATTTATTTGAAGTTGAGAACTTTTCAAGTGCTTTGAAAATGGATTGCATTATATGCAGGACTTAGTTACTGGATTCTTATGTTGTGCATCAACAGGTTTTATCCTAGCTGCTATTTCATGTCTATCCATTGGATTGTTGACACTCAAATCAGAGCTATACGGATTGAGAGGAAATTGTTCTTGTCCTCTATCTAGGCTTGCTTCTGCTAACTGATACTTTTCAATTACAAGTAAATCCTAGGCCACTGATGCATCATAGTTGAAGTTGTTTTAAGTTTTTGTGAGGAAATTACCTAATATCTATTGGAATTATGGAGGGTATTGACTATTGAGTCATATTTTTCTCTCATTTTACTACTTTCTCTTGACCTTTCCAATATACTGCTATTGTCTTGATTTATGTAGGCTGTTTATTGTTCAATTAGATACAAGTCATATATGATAATTCATTAGCTTGATGTCCAGCATTTGGTATGCACCAAAATGTAGTCATGGCTATGAACCAAGAGAGATGGTTTTCAAATGAGGCTGAATTCTTGTTCCAACTCTAGCTAACACTGATGGAAAAGAAGCCTGGACAAGGAAATTTGCTCCATCAAACTCAACATCTATCATTGCTGAGCTGTTTAGCCTCCTGCAAGACCTCTCAGATCTCCAGGTTAGCCTTTAGGGGCACATTCCCAGCCAGGGTGTTTTTGTTTCCTGTATCATATGAATATTACTCACTCCGTCTCAAAATGAGCGTCTTGTTTTTATTTTGAGAAAAGTTAAGGATAAGTTAGTTAGTGTGATATATTTACTTTTGTGAGTGCTGTGAACATTTTTTCAAAATGACACACAAGCATATGCAAAAAGTGCAGAGGTCATCCCTATGAATGCTGTGAACATTACTTTGATTGACAGTAGATGGCATGTTGCATGCTTGTCAAAATATGTGCTGGCTTTATATGTTTGAACTCTGTACAAGTTAATAACAATGATGAAATGTTTGAGTGGGTAATCAGATACCTTCATTTCATCTATATCAGCGGTCTGGAGAGGAGGAAGTAGCCAGAATGGTTAGTCACAAAGTAAACAGCTGCGTTTCACCAAGAGCCTAGGCTTGTGGCTAAACCTAACCCAGAGGAGGCTCTGGTTACAATCAAGCTTCCCGTATTTCTGTCAGGTGCATCCTGGTTGATTGTTGGAGCTGTGGAATTTGTTTGGGCTCCAACAGCTCCAAATCACAATTTCTTCTTTCTCAGGTCCTGCGAATGTGAAGGAAAGTCCATGCATTATGCTCAGAGGTCAACAAAAAAGCTGATTTTTTCTGCATCTTAAATGCATATTTTCAAATTGCAGCTAAACTCATTCCAGAACACTTAAGGAAAACCTATTTTAGTCATTCCAGAACTCTTCAAGGTACTACTCATTTTTCAGGATGACTCAACTGGCAAGGAGATGAACAATGTTCATACATCCCCAGGTTGATTAGTAAATCTTTTACCTTGTACATTCTTGCTGCTTTTTTTCTTTTCCTCTTCTAAACTCTAACACCATTGCTCAGTGTCAATTCAATGCCTAAATTCTTGTTGCCTACAAATGGATTGAAAGTAGAGATGTATGTGCATATGTACCTTGTTTCTTGTCACAGGCTTGAGCTCAAAATTGGACTTCCCCGGTCAATGCAGTATCGGTACTTTATCTGAATTCGGAGAGAAGAGCGGAACAAATTGTTAGCAGCTCACCTCTTAGTGGACAGAGATGGCAGAAGAAAGCAGAGATGTTGCTTGGAGTTGGAGAGCGATGAGGCTACAACTGAGGTCTGTTGCCAACCTCTTCTTGAAAATATTATTGGTTTTTGCTTAATGAGTAGGTTCTTGTAGAGTTTTCGTCAATTTCTTTTTGCATTGAGTAGAGATAATAAAATAGTAATGTTCTAGCACTGAGACTCTAGTCAAATTCTGAGTTTTGGATTCTATTGATATGTCCAACACTCCAACATGCATGTGGTTAATTACAAGCAGCTATTTGGCTGGATGATGCTACATTTGATTACATACTTCGTTTAAGAAGATAGTTCTTCATGTGATATATATGTCATTGTTTGTCCAAGGACAATATTTTGTTTTGCAGTCTGGTGTCTGCTTGAAGCTTTTATGATAGTAACTAACCACTCTTCCAATAGCCTTATGCCCTTATCATTAGAAAAGATTCAAAAGAACAGTTTCAGGCTGTGGCAATCTTCCATGCCCTCACTTCCGTACTCTCTCAGCTATACTATTATTTGTAGGGATGACTTAGTTTATACAAGTCCGTGCATAGCATCATTCTTACCATTTTAGGCCTTTGTTCGGGAACTCCAGCAAACCTCCTGCAGCTTCCTTTTGGGTCAGCCACTAGGAGGTAGAGACAGCTCACAGGAGCTAATAATTTGTTTGGCAAAAATATTGGTCAACAGTCCTTTCATTCCAAATACTAATGCAAGCTCCAGTGGGAGCTCCTTTTCCACAGGAGTTCCACCCTTACTGCAGCCTTCTGCAGGAGCTACTTGTTAAATTTCATCACCCATCCCTCAACCATGTAATGGATTATCGAAATACAATTGTATTGTCATGTGTTATTTTCGAATTCTAGTTCTTCCCATAAACTTGTGGTGACACTAAAAGAAGCCCATAGTAGGTTTGGAGTTCAATACTTGCAGAAGAAGTTTGCAGGATAGTGGATTCTTATCATTTGGAGTAAGAACAAAGGAAACTTGTGAGTTGTGAACTTCTGTTGAATATTTTTTAAGCCTCAATCAGCAAATGTTGACACAAACACAATCATATTTTTTAAGCCTCAGTCCAAGTTGCTGTCATCTCATTGAATTCATTACTTAAATCTCTCCCAAGTTATTGCTGAACTCAATAATCTGTTTTCTTTACCTAAATTATGCTGAACCAAGATCTACCCTAAATCCTATTCGTGACTCATGGTAAATCAAATTTTGTCTGTAATGCGTTGATTAGTATTAAGATGCAAGCTTCCATGGCATGCCATGCCAAACCAGTGAATCTCAATAAGTTTGAAAATGACAGCACCTACAACCTGACATGGGCTGCGTTGGGTTTGGTTAGAAGAGAGGACCTGTAACTTCAACAATCCCAGATATTTTCATTATTTTTACACTCTTATCATTTCTGAACACCATATACTATTATTTTTTCCTATCGTTGCTTCATCGTTATCGCGCCGTCACATATAAGAAATGTCAGATGATCTCATGGGCCGGCGACCGGACCCACCTCTCGCCATCAACCTTGGCCAAATTCTTCTTATCTTTAACAAAAAACTAATGCAGAAAATTTCCACTAAGAAAGCTTGTTCTTGATTACCTCTTTATTCTCAGTATTTTTTAAATCTTGTAGATGTGATAAACAATTCTTGAACTGCTAGGATTCCAAAACATTCAATAATATAGTATTATTATAGAACAATGCTTATCATGTTACTAAGACATTAAAGAATACCAGAAAGTTGTGTTATTTGCGCAAAATAGACAAAAAGGCTAAACTTAACGAATACCAGAAAACTGTGCTATTTCCACTGATAACACATTAAGCACAAAACAGTAAAAAGTTGTTTCACTTTGGTGGATTCAATTTTGGGGTAATCAATCATTTTCTTGTTGGTGTTGATGCTTTTATTCCTTTAGCTTTTGCATGAGATGAAAAGGCTAAAAACAAGATGGATTAATGGAATCTAACAATGACTGATCGAGGTGTCATCTTTGTCTTGGCTTTCTGGCCTTTTCTGTTCCTTTCTTTGTTCTCTTTGTTTTGGCAAGAGAGAAACAAAAGATTGTTGTGAAAGGTTTAGTGTGAATCTTTTACATTTGTTGAGTCAGGATGTTTTCTTTTTCTTTATCAAGATTGGAATTTTCAGAAAAAGGAGTGGTCAAGGCTTATCAGATTGTTATGTGTTTCAGATTTGAGAAATGATCATTGAAATGTTATATGTGCAAGAACAAGAAAATATCTGAATAATATCTATCATTGAAATCAAAAGAGACAGAACATTACAACCAAACATAACAAAAGTAACAAATATACAACAAAACTACAAAGCTGCTTCTATCATCTCAACAGTGAGAAGGAGATCACAAAACTGTCTCCCTCCATGCTGGTCTCTTCATCAACCACTAAAACAGCAGCAACAGCAACCAGGAAAAGCAATTAAAAATGTGCTTTGTGATGATCATCAGTACTCTTGATGCTACCTAAACTTCATACCCTGACAAATCTATCACTAGGAGGATTAAAACTACGCGGTCCTTAAAGTGCTGAAAGGCCTGAAATATGCAGCCTTTTGTGCACCTAAAGGAGGAAGATGCAAAAGAAGATTTTTATTCAACTAAGATGTGAAAGCCAAAGTGTGGATTTTGAAGCTTCAAAGGTTCTGAAATGGAGTAACAAAGTTTCAAAGGATTCACAGGCTGGGTTAAAAGTTTCAACCAGTGAACTGAGCAAGATTTAGAAAAAAGAAAAGTTGGTTTAAGAAGTGAAAATATCCTAAAAAGAAAGTTGGGAGATGGAGTAGAAACTAAGGACTATTTCCAAGAACCTGAAAGCTAAAGAAAAATCATGTTTTGACCTTTCAATCTTGATGCTGATCTCTCCAAAAGAAAGGCTTCATGTGAGAAGATGAAGATGAAGCAGAGCCCAAGAAATCTTGCGGCCTCTCAGAATCATTGATATGAGGCTGATTCGGATTGCCAAATTGCAGTTCTGAGGGAAGCTCCAAATCATCCCAAACAGCACTACCAGGACCCCAACCTTCTGGAATTGCATTGAACCAAGCCTCAGCCATGTCTCCCCAAGCCAATTCCTCTCCAGAACCCCCGGCCTCAACCGAAGTGAGTCCCGAGTCATAGGTCGGGTTATAATCTTCTTGAGACGGGGCAGGAGGCGAAGAAGACGAAGGCGGTGGCATTGCCTCCATGTCAAGACTCTTGAGCTCTTCAGGAGCTTCCACAGGCTGTTCAGCTGTGGCAGTCTCTGTTTTTCCTTTGTTGAGGAAGAGCTCAGGGAAGTTGAGCCTAGCATTCTCTCCTCTGAGCTTGAAGGCCTCGCGGTCGTAGGCCATGGCGGCGTCCTCAGCTGTGTCAAATGTCCCGAGCCAGAGACGAGTCCTGTTCCGAGGGAGACGAATCTCGGCCACCCACTTGCCCCAATGCCTCTGCCTCACTCCCCTGTAGAGCTTAGTAGTGTTTAGAGGCTGCACCGGAGGCCGGAACACCGGCCTCCCGTCCGGCCCCAACCGGCTCATCATCATCATCCTCCCCCTTGGGCTTAAATTCAGAGCATCACTCCAGTACTGAAGAAGCTGCTGTTGCTGCTGCGGCGAGGAATTCGACATGTCTCCGGTGAAGAATGCCGCCGGCGGATAGCCATAGCCATAGCCATAACCTTGCTGGTTCTGGTAATGGTGAGGACTAAAAGATATCATCTGCTGGGGCTGATTTTGCTGAGGCATGTTTGTGTTGCTTCTGAATTGTGGGTTGATTTGCATTTGCTGGTTTGAGCCTTCCAAGGAGAAAGGGAAGAAGAGTTTGGGAGAAACAGGGGAAGGTGTTGCCGGCAGGAGTTCCCGGCGCTCCGGGCTGCGGACCTTTTTGAGAGGCGGGAGAGACATGGAAGCTTCATCAAAAACTGGCTTCCAACGCATCCTCTCGATCTCCATATCGTCGACGACGACGCCTTTCTTGGACTTGGATTTGCCGCTGTTCTTGACTGCAGCCATAGAACCGCTCGCTCTCGATCTCTCCGAACTGAATTGAATTGTTTTTTTGGATGTAATTAAACAAAGCTATATACAAAGCACGATTCGAATCAAAACGTAGACCCAGATGAAGATTTCGGTCAAAAGATTAAAAAAAACAAAGCCGAATCTTGGAATTGGGGATTGGTTTTAAAAGATAATCCGATCGACTCAAAAACAGAATCGGATACCCAATGTTTCGATTTCAAATCTTGAGTAACCCATTTGAATTCTCATAAGTAGTAAATAAAAAAAATAAAAAGAGAGAGAGAGAGAGAGAGCGAGCGAGCGAGCGGCGGAGATGCGTGTAGAGCAATCCAATGAAATGTTGTTGGGCGTAGAAATGGAGAAAAGTAGAGAGGTGGAAGTGAAAACAGGGGATGGTGTTTGGGTGTGGAGAGCAGAGGAAGAAGGGAGAGGGGTTTATAAGAGAGAGAGCTGGAAAAGATCTAGAGAGAATTAGTACAAGTCTCGTGGTTGGTTGGCTCCTAGTTGGAGTTGGACCCACACGCCTTTCTTTTTTACTCTCACCAATTTCCTTACTTCAACTCCAAGTCCTCTGTCTTTTCTAGTTTTGCTCACTCCAATTACTCATTTCACAAAACATTGTAATACCATTTACTATTTGTTACTCTCAATTTGACCCATTAATATTCGTAGCCACTATAAAGTATTGAGTAGCTCTCTATGTTTTATAGATAGATAGAGTGAAAGGTAATTCTAGACGCAATTGAACTCCACTTCATCAATTTGTGAATTGTATTCGTAACACGTCGAATATAAAATGGTTTGTCAGATATTTTACTGCACGCAATTAACACCAGACGCATGGATGTTTTGGTCCCTTGGATGCTCGTTCGCATTAGAAGTTTCAACCGTCAAAACTCCTTTGTTCATGAGCACGGTCATTCAGCAGACAAGCACACCCGTTCGAGTTTGTAGTGTGATTTTCTTCAACTCCTCACGTGTTCTCTCGTTTTGTTGTTTCTAAATTATGATTTGACGTGGCGCACAACCATTCGCTGCTAGCACACAGTCGTGTGTGAGATATAAGTGGGTTTGACACTAAGCGTGTCATTCAGCTGGTCCTCCGAATGTCCGTTTGCTCTAAAGATTCAACAATTAAACTACTTTATTCATGTGCACGCAACTATGCAAGCCTCCATTGTTTTCTTCTTTAACTTTTCATGTTTTCTCTAGTTCCATTCTTTCTTTTTTTTCCTACGTGCAAGTTTCACCATCCTAACACTTAATTCACATTTCATATATAACTTGAACTCGCTCATTCACTCGTGATAAAAGAGTTGTTGGCATTTAGTGTTTTTCTTTTCGAAATCCAAATAAGTTTAAAATTGTTCCCATAATAGATTTGAGGTTTGATAGAGTTTGGACAGTTGCGCATTGAACACATGAGTTTGGGTACCAACTTTAAACCCTAAGAACAAAAGAACAGTCAGCGGATGGTTATTGTCCGTACGAGTGTGGCAGAGTATTTCAAAGTGGACGGTGGACGAATAGAATAGATTCTTGAATTTTAATTGCTCTCTTTGCTCATTTTGTCCCAATTGCTCTCCTTGAGTCTTGCCTCTTCTGTTCCTCTTCCTCTTCCTCTTCCTCTTGGCTTGTTGGACCTCATCACATATATAATGAGCTGCCCACAGATCCACCACAGACCACAGCACCAGCACGCATACCCATATCCATATATATATATATTCTATTCTGTGTACTATATTCACATTTGAGTACGTACGTATAGGTTCAATCTCAAATATTAAATGTTACTCCATTTATCTTCAAACGAATGTTTTTTTTTCTATTTTAAGCATGAATAGGAAGACGTTAGTTAATGTGGTATAATTATTTTTAAATTTTCGTAAACTGACATGTGTTTTAACAAACTCAATGAATACTAACTAATTAATTTATCATAAAAATGATATTGGTAATTCATGTTATAACTAATTTTTCAAAAAAAAATTAAAACTCATTTTAAAACAAAAATGCAAAACAAACGGTACTTTATTACAGTATTTAGTGTAATAGAGAACAGAACACAATATGTATCCTGCAACTTAACGGCAACTTCTGTGGGTAGCAACCTTTGATGCAAGTATCTCACCTAAATTAAAATAAGAAATTTGATCATCTTGATCCTCCCTCACATGCAACCAAATTTAGGTTTCATTTTTTTTTTTTTTTTGAATCTATCCTGCAACTGCTCCATTATTTCTTCATATACAGACAATTTGATAAGAGCCACTGTAATTAGTTATTACGTCTAATCTTATTTGCTGATGATTAATTTGTGCTTCCAATCTTGCTTTTCTCTAGGACAATTTTTTTAATAATTGTATTGTGATAATTTTATTAACTGATCATCCAATTCCTATAAGAATGCATAAAGATTTATAAACACTGATGTAACAAAAAAAGAAGTTAAGTATTTTGATAATTTAAACAATAGAAAGTAGTTGGATTTTGGAGTACTGTAACAAACAAACAAAATTAGGGAATACAAGATCGATTCTTTGTTCGAACTCATATTTTATACTGTATATATTAGCTATAAATATAGAGTGGTTAGAGTTTTGAAGATAATATTTTCATTTAGATGCCAACCCAGAACTCAGAAGAATGGTTGTTTTATATCATGAATTGATGTCATGCCACTCTGGTCCCCTTCTAATATGTAATTTGTTAGTATGTATGTATTATATGTTTGGCAAAACTATATATAAAAGTCTGAATGGGTTAAAAATATTCCGGTAATTAATCACCAAGTTCAAGGTTCTTGAAAAATAAGAGTTATGTGCAAATGAAAAGTGGTACATAATAAAAAATTCAGATCGAACGATAACAAAAACGATATAAAAACCCAACCCAACAATCCTGAGTCTAACAAAAAGGCCGGATATCTAATTATCAAACTTGTGAGCTACTCGGTTCGCAAACCAACGCTTAAACAAAAAATTGACACTACTAAATTGAGCCACAATGGCTAAAACATCCTAAAAATAATCAAGTTGAAGGCACTGGAATCTTTTCCTCCACTTGAAGAGCACGAACAACGGATAACGATTTCTTATGAAAATTATGATGACCGCATAAAAGTCGTTGCCAACTGCCCCTAGCCACCACACGGTCTATCATTTGAATATTTGACAGCAAACTCGAAGGATGATCTGAGGGTTCCAACCAAACCATCCTCCACCTGAAGAGCACGAACAACAGATAACGATTTCACATGAATTTAAGATGACCGCATAAAAGTCGTTGTCGACTGCCCCTACCCACCACTAGGTCTGTTATCTGAATATTTGGAAGCAAACTCGAAGGATGATATGAGGGTTCCAACCAAACCAGCTTCTTCTTGAAAAAAAAAAAAAAACAAAAAAAATCTCATTGTGAATCTATGTCGTCATTCTACAAATTCGAACAACACCTTAACTTGTCATCTACCAAGAGCTTGTTATCTTAACGAGAGATACCACAACTAGTTATCTGTCAATCCAAAAGAGTTGTCGCTCTAAAAACCAGGCACAACCGCATGAACACCTTAGGCGACTCTCAAAACGGCATAGAAAGAATAAACACTAATTAATACTAGGGGAAATTACACGTTACTACTCTCTTACATTCTGGTTTATCATGTTACTACCCTAAAGTATTTTTTTTCATGTTACTACCCTACAATTTTCAATTTGTGTTTCCATCCATTTTGTTCGTTAATTTTAACGGAATTTGACACTCTCTCATCATGTGTCATGCACATGACTTTAAAAATTTCTAAATACTGGTTTTTTCCTTCTTCTACAATGGGTCAAGAACAAGTTCTCCGGAAACTTCAAACATTCGCCGAAAACTTCAAAGATCGCCGGAAATTTCAAAACAAACACCAAAATTAAACACCATATATAATCCCCCAAAATTTAAAAACAAAATTTCAAAGTTTGCTTGTTCAACCTTGTTCAACCTTCTTTCTCTAACTTTACTATTTTCTCTCCAAAAACCAAAACCAAAATAAAATCCATTCCAAAATTTCAAAGTTTGCTTGTTCAATCTTCTTCTACAACCTTCTTCCACCTTCTTCTTCAACCTTCTCTCTCTAAATTTACCATTTTTTGTCTCCAAAAACCAAAACCAAAACCAAAATAAATTCCATTCCAAAATTTCAAAGTATGCTTCTTCAACATTCTCTCTCTAACTTTACCATTTTCTCTCTCCAAAAATCAGAACCAAAATAAAATTCATTCCACACTTTTTTTCCTCAAATCTTCATTTTTGTCTCTAAGAATCAATCTCCATCCCCAAATATTCCCCCAAAACATTCTACCATTTCCTTTTTCTTTTTTAATTTTTTTAATTTTAAATTAGAGTTTAATGTATATCAGTTGACTGATATAAAGTTATATCAGTTGCACTAATAAGGTGGTGACACCTCATTTAAAATCATGGATC
>JAYMTK010000548.1:0-21216 GCA_036897405.1 Pelargonium myrrhifolium
CGATGGTGAGTGGTGATGCGTGGGGGTGCTGGGGGGGGGGGGGGGGGGGGGGGGGGGGGGGAACTTGACGCTCTGGTGTGAAGTCCTATTTGAAATACTTGAAGCGGGCATTGCTTGGCCAGTCTCAGAGATATGAGGTCCTGGATGCTCCAGCATGAGGTCCTGTTTGGAATCCTTGAATCAAGCATTGCTTGGCCCGTCTCAAGGATCTTAGACGGACCTTGACACTACAACATGAGGTCCACCTTGGATCCCTGAAGCGGGCTGTTATTGACCCATCTCAAGACTTTGAGGTGGAACTTCACCTTGCAATGCAAGGCTCCGCCATGGATCCTTGAAGCTGGCCTCGCTTGGCCTGCCTTCAGGATTTGAGGTGGACTCAAAGCAAGTCCTTACTTGGCCTCTGGGCTTTAGGGCGAAACCTAGCGTTGGCATAAGAACCAACCTCGATTACCCGAAACAGGCTTTGCCTCACACTGTCTGTTATTTTGGTTTTGTTATAACCTTTACAGATGCTAAAATGGTCTCCAAATACACATGCCAGCTTCATATTAACCAAATCAACCTATAGTTTTTCGAATAATATCGCAACACATTTGATTATTAAATTAAATTGACTAGTTTGAGTATTATTATTCTGATTTACCGTCATTTATAACCGCATAAGCTACACTATTAAAATATTGTCAAAATAAATTTCAAAACGTTCAAGAACCCAAACAACTTTACCTTGTTTAAGGCACTAAACAATTTTGCTAATCATTGTATTTTCTACCATTAATATCTTCTAGTGCATTATAAGAAAAAATAATTAGAGAAAATCAAGGTCAAAACTAACAAACTAACAAACTTGACCAAAATCATATACATTTCTTAAAAAAACTATTTGACCAAAATCACTCTCAAAACTAACAAACTTGCAAAGACCAATATCTAGTAGTTTTCTATATGATTCTATTTATATTATATAGTTCTTGTTCATAGTTTCTATGTGACCATGGACATTAAAAAATGTTACAATCCTTCAAGATCAAGAAATGGTTCTAGAACCATCACATTGGGCCAATCACAATCTTCAAGAAGCACCAACCCTAATAGGCTAAAATGGAGAGCTCTATGGATGAAGTTGAAGAGAGAGAAGAAGAAGTTCCTTGAGTATTCTCCCAAAATGCAAGTTTCTTATGATCCTTGTGCCTATGCCAAGAATTTTGATCAAGGGTCCTCTTGGGATGATCCTAAAATCCGATCTCTGAGTCCTTCTAGAGTTTCGTCACATAAAGGTGTGAATAGTTGAGTGCACGAGCCTCTGGCTGTTGTGAAGTTTGAAGAGAGTAGTTTATCTGTGCAATGTTCTCCTGCGGTTGTTGGGTCCTTGTAGAGAAGTTGTTTGTTCACGCAACATCTTGTTGCAGTTTTCAGATCCTTCTAGAGACTTCTAGTATTGTGAAGTTCGAAGAAATGCAACATTTTTTCTTTACTGTTGTAGAGAGATTGTTTTATAAATGAGCTCGTGCGAAGGAATAATACGAAATTGAATTGAAGTTTTGGTGTGTTAATAAATATGAGAGTGGTAGTATGTATTTGTTTTGATTTGTGGATGTTAATGCATAATCAATGAACATAATTTTTTTTTCTTGGCAATCAAACATCCATCTTCTCTTTTGATATATTGCATACAAAAAGACTTCAGAAGAACAAGCTCTCATTTGGCTGATCAGAATTTAAGATCCCTTACAAAGCTAAGCTAAGAGAGAATCTTAAAGGTAAAAGCCTAATTCAGATCCTAAAACACTCAATGGCAGACAAAAAAACCAAAACCATGAGCAAATTAAAAAAAATGACCCTAGCAAAAATGCTCCCCCCCCCGTAATCTGTTTTACTCAACCCACTCTCCATCCTTGCAGGATTTCGCAATAACACACAAACCTAAGGAACTACTTCTCATGGACCTGCTCATCCAGATACACCATTACCGACTCCTGCCAAGTCGTAGTCCCTCCCTCGCCGATAAAGAATGTGAACCCAAAATTGTACCCTCGAACCGATCTGAAGAATGATCGAGAACAGTCGAAACCAACCTCTTTAGACGCAGAAGGCTGACAACCCGCCGTGAAACTCTAACGCAGCCCTTGCCGATGCCAAAAACTGCCCCGACCACCTCTTTGCTTGCTGCTAGTCACAGGAAATCAACCCAAAACTCTAGAACAATATCTCACAAAACTCTATCATTAGTATGAAACTCTCAAATAGATAGAGGCAACCGTTTCCTCAAAGTAAGTTAATTAGTGGTTGATCCGACTGATTTTTTATTAAGATAGAATTGGAGGAATACAAACGAATCCCCGCATTTTATACTAAAGTATAAAATATTTTCCAATCCTATATGAACCCATTTTGAATCAGATTCAAGTTATGTTTCATTCATCAACTCAAATTCTTACAATTTGATCCGTAATTCAAATTATCACCTCTAATTTCGATTCAGAACCCACAACCTTTCGTTTTAGGTTCGAACAAGCTCTTTTTAATTCGAAATCAAAAATTTCTCCCCAAATCCGACTTACAGTTTAAATTAAGCAGATCCTATCCGAGCTCACTTCAAATCAAATTCAGATTAACCTTCATCAACTCAAATCCTCACAATTAGATCCGCAATCCAAATTCCAATCCGAAACCAACAACCATTTCGAGTTAGGTTCGGATTAGATCTCTTCAACTCGAAACAAAAAACTTCACTCCAAACCCGACTTAAAATTCAAATTGTCAGCTCTAGACACATCGAAGAGAAAAAGCCCACACTTGCACCAAAACGGCGCCGTTTTGGTAATTTCCTGTCTCTTCCACAAACAGAAAACGACCAACAAGAGTTCACACACAGTGACCAAAACCTTCTTCTTCTTCTTCTTCTTCTTCTTCTTCTTCTTCTCTCGCTAGGGTTTTAGGGTTTCACTCCACAGACACTCACAGACTTTCCGGCGAACGGCGCCGTTTCGCCGACCATCTCCGCCATGGCCACCAAGCTCGTAGAAGTCAAGACGGAGCCTGGAGGACCGTTGATGGTAGTCAAGACGGAGCCTCAAGGACCAGAACGAGTCCAGAAGCTTTTCGACGACCTCGAAGCTCAAAAGACCGTCCTCTCCCAATGCACGGAGCTATTTACCTCTCTATCCAGCCATTTCTCTTCTCTGCAACACTCGCTCTCCCAGAAATCCCAATTCCTGGACTCCAAATTCGAGGATTTAGCTTCGAATTCGAAGAAAACCCTTGACTCTCTTGCGGATCGAGAGGTTTCTATTCCGGAGCGCGAATCCGCCGCCGCGGCGCGGATCGAGGAGCGGAGAGAGGCCGCGGTGGCGGAATTTGTGAATCCGGCCTCCGGGAGCGCCGATTTGGTCGAGTCTCTGAGGTCGCTCTGCCGGAAAATGGACGCGTCGGGGTTGCTGAAGTTTATTGTGTCGAAGAGGAAGGAGTCCGTGACTCTGCGGTCGGAGATTTCTCCGGCGATCGCGGAGGCGGTGGACCCACCGAGGCTGGTGCTGGATGCGGTGGAGGAGTTTATCGGCGTCAAGGCGGGGAGGGCTGGGGTTACGGATAAGCGGTGGGCGTGCGCGATGCTGGTGCAGGCTCTGTTTCCGGAGGTGAAGGCCGGTGAGAAGTTGCCGGAATTTTCTCGGAGCATGGTGGAGAGGGCGGCGGGGCTGGCGGAGGCGTGGAAGGCACAGGTGGATGGTGATGCGGAAGGTCGGGGAATGGGGCCAGCTGAGGCGGTGATGTTTCTTCAGATGATAATCGGGTTTGGTTTGAGGTCGAGGTTTGATGAGGATTTCTTGAGGAAGTTGGTGATTGAGTATGCGTCGAGGAGGGACATGGCGAAGCTTGCAGCTGCATTAGGGTTTGGGGAGAAGATGGGAGGTTCGTGCTTAACCTATGCTTGTTATTATTTTATATACATACAATGTTTATCGATTTCTTGTTTTGATATAGCCTCTTGCCATGATAGGTTTACTTATTTGCTTAATTTGGTTTTTGGTTGCTCTTGGATGTGGAATGTAGGATTTGTGTTTGAGTTTATGGTTAAATTGTTCCAAGACTTCAATATTGTTTCTTTGGGCGTGTTTCTTAATACGTTGCTAGAAGCTAATTTGAGGGCTTGAGGGTAGCTATAAGAAAAGGCGGGATGATGGGAAGTTTATACTTAACTTTTGCTTGCTCTTGCTTGATACGCACACATTGTTTGCCAATTTCTTGTGTTGTGTTGATATAGCCTCTTGCCATAGTAGGTTTACTTATTTGCTCAATTCGGTTTTTGGTTGCTCTTGGATGTGAAATGTAGGATATGTATTTGAGATTTTAGTTAAATTGTTCAAAGAATTCAATATTTTTTCTTTAGGCAAATTTCTTAATACGTTGCTAAGAGCTATCTTGAGGGCTTAGGGTAGCAATAAGAAAAGATGGGATTGAATAGAAGAGTAGAATGCGAATAGAAGACACTCGATGATTTCTATTGAAGGATTTGTTACGTTGATCCCAACTTAGTTGGGGAACGACTTGGTTGTTGTTAATTTGTTTTTACCGTTTTAAGAAAATCATGTTGTAGATTAGTGGCTCAGGGGTGGGGAATACATGAACTGTTACTCCGTTCCAAACTGAGTGGAACAACAAGGCCTCTTATTGGATAAGCTTTGATCCAATGTCCATGTACAAAACTTAAGCTTTCCCAAAGACATAGGGATATGGATATCCTCTGCTATCCATATCTTACGTGCTAAGTATAAATAATTACCCATCTAATCCAATGGTCATGATTTATGCTTAATGGTTAAGATGTGGATATCCAAATCTAATAATATTCACAAGACTCTCCATTGGATGTCCATAGCCAAAAATAACATGCTTAGTGAAAAAAATACATATTCCATAGGTTCTATTCTGTTCAAAACATTGACAGGAAAAATTCAATGGAACAAAAACCTAGTGTGAAGGGAAAAAGGATGTTGTAAATACTATATTGGTCATCCATATGTCTGGGGTAAGCATACTTACCCACTAACTTCTGTTTCTAGTCAGTGGGTCAAAGCTTATCTCAATCCTAGCCATTGCATTTAGAGTTTGGTGGGCAAGTTTCAATTGCCTATAAACAGTCCTTGTTGTTCATGCGAGAGATATAGAAGTGAAACGAAATGAAAGCTTGGCATTTTTGTTGAACAAGTTCTCTCTTCAGATTGTTGTCCTATTTATTTTCAACGGATGTTGGATATAAAATAAATCAATAACAATGCAAGAGGAAGCACTTGTGGAAATGGAAATTTCCATTCACTTCATCTCTATCACAAATGGGTTGCAACGCCTATTTATAGGTGAAGGTGGATCGCCTAGCTAAAATGAATAGTCAATAGTTAAGCTTGTTTAGCAAGCCTAATCCAATAACCATATATTGAATTAAGCTTAAACAAGCTTAAATCTCAATCATTCATTTGAGCTTGGTGACCAAAGTTTGAGCAAGCAAATTGGACCCGAATCTGTGGGTGACCCGAAACCTAAATCTAACTAATACTTGTAAATACGATTGTTTTTGTATGCCTTGTCAAATAGTCTGTTGATTCTTGGCTGTGAGAATGTCTATGATCCATAGATTTACATACCAATTTACACCTAATCTGTATCTAAAACACAATAGAGAATGCGGATAATATATACTAAATTACTTCATTCATGCTCATTCTATGTTGATAGAATATTATCGCTGAAAACAGTCTTTGATATATACAGATATCATTGAGGAATTGGTGAAGAATGGTAAAGAAGTAGAAGCTGTCTATTTTGCTTTCGAGTCTAATATGACCGAAAGATTCGCTCCTGTTCCTTTGCTGAAATCCTATCACCGGAACTCCAAAAAGAGACATAGCAATATGTCATTGGTATGTTTACATCTATGCCATGTCTATTTCTATCTGTATAAATTGAAAACGGTAAAATAGAAGTTTGTATCCTTCATAGACCGATCACGTTCACTCATGTTTTTGATATATCAGGATGAAGCAAGCACCGTAGAGTTGAACTCCATTAGAGCAATCATCAAATGTGTGGACGACCATAAGCTTGAAGCAGACTTTCCCCTCGACAGCCTAAGAAAGCGCGCCACAAATCTCGAGAAATCCAAAGCCGAAAGGAGAAAGACTTCAGGATCTACCAGCAAACCTCCAAATAAGCGAGCCCATGGTGGCGGCGGTGGTAGCAGAAGTGGCGGACCACCTCCTTACCGCCCGGCCAAAGCAGCTCGGTATTCAAATGCCGGTCCGTCTTTCAGCCACCGGACCCCAGCTCCTCCACAGCGTACCCCAGCTGCACGATATTCTGCGGTGCCATACTCCCATCCCGGTCCCGTTATCTACGAGATTAACCCTGGACCCGCATATGCAACCACCTACAGAGTGGCCCCGGCTCAACCTCCTCCGGCAATACCTCAACAGCACTACCCTGTCGCCGGAGACAACATGAGCTCTGTTGGGGCTCATGCAGTTTACGGAGGCCAAACTAGCTACGACGCCTATGATTACAGCAGTACTGCTCCTCCTTCGTACCAATCTTCCTATACACAGTAGGATAAAGGTGGAGTCACTAACTAGACGGTAAGAGATCCCTTATTTTAACTTGGATAAAGATCTAAAATCGCTCTCTTAATATATATTGTTCTAATTTTAGTCACTTTAGTATCCATTTCGGACAAAATGGGTCCTCAGTTCGAATTTTGTTTCAGTGTAGGCCACTTGGTGTATATTTTGTGCCGAATTGGTCCCTATGTACACACGACACAGCGACCATTTTGGAACAAAATACGATACTAAGTGTACTAAATTGGAACAAAATAGATACTAAGGTTACCATTTTGGAACGGAATTATGTTAACTTGCCGCTTATATTTTGTAATGTTCTATGTTTGTAGTTCTCGGGATATGATGAAACAGGAAAAGCTGTCAGATTCCAGATTTTTGGTGTTTCTCGTGGCAAAGCTTGAAGCTAGTTGTTATTTTCACCTCAGGTTCTTGAATCTTGTACAATTTATCTATCTAACCTATGTGCCCAACATGGTTCTTATAAGTGCCTTTTGATTTACAAATCCTATAATCTTCTTGGAATTACGCATATATATATAGATAGAGAGAGATATTTCGGAATCTCAGTCATGATTTATTGGTTAGATTCTCAGTCAAGACACAAGGAAATGAATTCGGGTGAGCGCTCCTCGTTCACAAATTCATTTGGACGGGTACGAGTGTTAATTGTTGAGGTAAAATATACTCAATAATAATTAAAATGGTTTCACATTGTTGCCCAATGCATAGAGATCTACATATTTATTTTGAGTTTTCCTGCATTCTCTGGCGATATTAGCATTTTCCGGTGAGGTTTCCAGCGAATTTATGAGTTCTCTGGCGACATTATAAATTTTCCGGCGATTGTATGAATTGTGGTTGTGGGAGAGAGAGAAAGAAGAAGGTGAGGTGGAATAATAAGAAGGTGAGGTGGAAGTGAGGTGGAGGTGGGGTGAAAATTTTTAATTAAAAAATGAAAAAGAAAATGCCATGTAGGCATTTAACACCCATTTTTAACGGATTTGGACGGCAGGGACCAATTCGGTCCACTTTTAGATAGTGCAGAGACTATTTTGATCCATTTTGGATAGTAGAGGGACCATTTTGGTTCTTTATCCAATTATTTTCAAACCCAAATAACAATTACAAAACAATATTCAAACGAATCCAACCAACGTAATCAAACATTCAATTCAAAATCCAAACAATCAAACGTTCAATTCAAAATCCAAAAAATCAAATAACTTCATTCAATTACACAAATCAAAACCGTTAATTTACCATAAAATCAATCCCATAATTTCACAAATGAAACCCTAAAATTTGTACTAAAGTTACCCTAAAATCAGTCCCAAAAATTCATAAACGAAGCCCTAAAATCACTCCTAAAATTACCCGCGGTACTTTCCCGACGGCAACGAGGGGTTTCTTCTTCGGTGAGCAAACAGGGCTGCGATTTCTGCTCCGACGTGTGATCTTCTCCTACGGTGAAGCTTCGACGCTGCAGTAGCTCGTCGATGTCGGTCAAGATCTGCTCCGACGTGTGGCTCTTCTCCAACGCTACAGTCTCCGAACGAGGACGAGGGCAAAGCTCGAGCAGACGAGGTTTAGGCTTGTCTTCCAAGCGAGTCGCTTCCACCACCAGTGACAAGACCGCTTCACCGCCACCGACGAGCCTTTTTTTTTGAAGAACATATCAAAGAGAGATGCAAGATCTCATCTCTTTCCTTTTTCATTTTCATTTTATTTTAATATTATTATTATTATTATTATTATTTAAAATTAAAATTGAAAAAAGAAAAAAGAAGGGTATTTTAGTCTTTTTAACATTTAATGGACTGCGTTTTGGACAGAATGGATAGAAAATAGTTCAGGGTAGCCGAAAGTATGAAAAAATAGTTGAGAGGTGGTCATCGCAAAATGTGTCAAGTTAAAGGGTGGTACGTGTAGTTTTCCCTATATTTTAACTAGAAGAATTGAAAAAAAGAAGAGAAAGGAACTTAAAGAACCTAATTGACTTGAAATGGTTTCCATAACCGTAAAAGTTTTTTCGGTTACACCGAAGAAAATAACAAGTTTAGACCAATGGTGAGAAATGAAAACTTCTGTATATGATTCTTAGAATGTTCGTGGATATGTATTGAGTTTCAATTTATTACCGTATAAGTCACTCCATCCATCATATATAGGTACTATTTTGATAGTGTCATAACATATAACTGGTTTATCCAACATAACATGATTATTTGGTGATCAAAATACTTTTGAGCACACATCTGCAAAACGTCCATATTTAGTGAAGGTGATCCGCGATTGCCCCTAAAATAAATTTTCATTTAAAAAGAACCACTAGTTAAATAAAGATGCATAATTAAAAAAGAATTATGAATGCTCAAAATTTTTATAGATCCGACCTCCACGAATTCAACAGGAATATGAGCAAAATTTAACAGTGACGTGTTATTCAACTTAATTTTGGTTTACTAGATTAATAAAATAAAAGTTAGTGTATCAAATTAGATATTAGATCATGTGAACCGAAGCTGACAAAAAAATGTTACCATGATTCACCGAGTAGCTTATGTGTTGCTTTGTACAACTAATACCAAGTTCTTGGGATTAATTTACAAATATTTTTATCATCTCCCACGTTCAATAGTAATGGGTTTGTGTGTTAATTTGATCAGATTACTTGAAAGTCTTAAATTGATCATTAAAAAGTAAGTGAAATGTTACAAGTCAAATAGCTGATTTCAATCTCATAATTAATACATGCAGCATTACAAAACATTAATCATATTTGATGAAAAGGACACACACACACACATATATATATATGTATGTATGTATGTACCTTGTCCCTTAAGTTGTGTTTAAAAAGCTGCCTATCCTTGAGACACACACAACATAGAAGAAAAGACCATATATGCATGGAGATGGAGTTCACACAGGCACCTTCCTCCACATGGGCATGGCTCCTTGATGATCACCACCTTCCTTTGATTCCTGCATTAAAACTGGTCTCTCCAACTTAATTGTCCTTAAATTACAAGAGATGCCACTTGAACTTTACTAGGTTTTGACTTTTGAGGGCTTCAATTGCATCAGGAAAGCCCTTAATTTCATTAGAACCAGTCAAATGATTCTAGGCACCATCAACAACTTCAAACAATGCAATTTAGTATGTACGGACTGGAACTAGAACAAGTGGCTTAAGACGTTTATTTTGGAGGTCACAAGTTCGATTGATACGCTTACTGATAAAAAAATGTAACTTGTTATGTTTTCTCAACTCTTTTAGTATTGCTTTTGACTTGGAATTTCAAGTTTGTTTTCAAGGTTTTTTTAAAGGGATAATTACACATGACTACCTTATACTTTACACGTTTTGCACATGTATACCCTAATTTTTTTTAACTTTTGACTACCTTGACCTATGACATTTTTTGACAGAGAGGTATCTCTGTCACAAAATATTACTCCCTCCGTCCCAAAATGAGTGTCCTCCTTTCTATTTTGAGAAAAATTAAGGAGAAGTTAGTTAGTGTGGTATGTTTACTTTTGTATCCTCATGATCATGTGTTGAGGGATCCTAACTAACTTTTTGTAAGGATATTATTGACAATTCATACATAACTAACTTACTAGGAAAAGAAACAAGACGCTCATTTTGGGACAAAAATGCAAGAGAAACAAGACACTCATTTTGGGACGGAGGGAGTACATTTTTGAATAAAATATTTCATTTTTGATCATGTGTCATGCATATACATGACCTAAAATCAAACCCAAAATCAACAAAATCGAGCGCCAATTTGTTGATTTTTCGTTGTTTTTGGTTGATTTTGAGTTTGATTATGGTTGATTTTAGGTCATGTGCATGCCACATGATCAAAAATGAAATATTCCATTAAAAAATAGAATATTCTATGACGGAGAGACCCCCCCGTCAAAAAATAGCACAATACAAGGTAGCCAAAAATAATTGATTTTTTTAAAGTATACATGTACAAAACGTGTAAAGTGGTCATGTGTAATTGTCATTTTTTAAATTCATCAAAATAGAAGTATAGAACATGTCCTTTGTCTTTTGTTTCTTCAAAGATATCTTCATGAATTGATTCAATTGTGCATCCAATTTATTTAGATAAAAAAGATTAAGTACCGCCCCAAGATTAATTTGAGCCTCAACCTCATGGATTAATTGATACATATATCTTACCTTCCCCGTTGAACTAATTGTCAATATTTGTGTACACTTTCCAAGAAAATCCTACATGATTGACATCATTTAAGTATATATACGTAGTCAATTAAACAAAACAGATCTAGTACTCATCTTAAAGTTAGTCAGCTGCTTGCACTTCCAGCATCATTACTGGCACATTAACGGCTAATTATTCCCTTCAATCATCTTGATCAGACACCCAGAGAATTACTCATGCTTAATTTGTTTAAACACACTAAAATTAGTAACTTGACGCATGAATTAGCTTGTCATGACACTTCAACATTAGTTGTTATGGAAAATAACGTATGTGAAAATATTTGCGATTGTGTAACTATTAGACTAAAGGAGATTTGAATAATGTATACATGATATGATCTTAGCTACTACTAACAAAACAAAATTATAATTTAGTAAAATTGATAATCAAATACATTCATGGATGTGAAGTCCTTCCACAAGTTTACATTCGGTTTTATACAAAACCTTCACCAATTTTGAGACGGTCCAAAAAATTAACCTGAAATTTAAATTACCAACTCTACCTAAGTACTATTGTTCAGGCCATAATATATTCTATAGTTTTAGCAACTTACTTTTATATATGTGACATATCTTCAACAAACACTAATGATAGCTAGAAAGGAATTCAAGTAGAGGCTACTTATGGGCAAACGCCCCCCCAAAAAAAAAAAAAAATCTTTTTAAAAATAGGTGACCATTAATAAGTATGTTGTTGACATTATATTTGTGTTACATACAGAATTGAACCCGCAATATACCATATAAGACTCCTATAATTTGTGGTATAAGTGAATAAAATAAACTCTTACTAGCTAAACTAGATAAGCATAAAGGACTATTGGATGGCTATTGATGAAATGGCATTTGGTGGAATCATTAATCCTTTTATTTACCATGTAACATAACTCATAAAAAAATTAATTATCAATTAATCACCTTTGTGAAACTTTATTGGATACAATTGCCATAGAAGAATTCCACTAAATCTCTACCTTCGACATTGATAAATATTATCTCTAAAACAATAATAAAACATTTATCTCTAATTGTAATCTATCACATCGTAAGATATATACATCTAAGCAAAAGTGATAAGATCTTATAAAAAAAATAAAAAAATCCAAGATTAGTACAAATAGTAAATACACTTCCAATATTGACAACTTGTGCGTTTTAGCAAGAATATAGAGCTATAAATGAGTTGTCATTTGTGAAATGTGCTTGCTAAGCTTTCGCATGAAGTGCGCCGCACAATAACATCATCCCATTATGCGAAAAGCCCTTACGTCGACTTATATATATAAATATAAGCCTTCACTATCTCTATTCACTCGCTTTCACTCTCTCTTTTTATCGGTTTCTGGTCTCCTCGTAGTACTGATTCTCATATATAATGGGAAGAGTTAATGTAATGTGTTGTTTTCTTGGAGTCTTGGCCTCCACATTGCTTGTTTCTTCGGTTTTCGCTGAAGACCCGTATAGGTTTTACACTTGGACCGTCACATATGGAACCATCTCTCCTCTTGGTGTCCCTCAAAAGGTTTGTTTTTGCACTTTTTACTTTTATCAGCACACCGAGGCTCGAACCTGATATCTGACTTTTTTGTTTTTTGCAGGGTATATTGATTAATGGTCAATTTCCGGGGCCTACCATTGATTGTGTGACAAATGACAACGTTGTTGTGAACGTTGTGAACAAGCTTGATGAGCCGTTTTTGATAACGTGGAATGGGATTAATCAGAGGAAGACTTCGTGGCAAGATGGTGTTCTTGGGACCAATTGTCCGATCCCACCACACACGAACTGGACTTACCATTTCCAGACAAAGGACCAGATTGGTACTTACAATTACTTTCCTTCAACTCTAATGCATAGAGCTGCTGGTGGGTTCGGAGGGTTTAATGTTAACCAGAGGTCTGTCATTTCAACTCCATATCCAACACCTGATGGTGAATTCACTCTCCTTGTCAGTGATTGGTACAAAGCAGGACACAAGGTATATACAATACATGCAACTCTCTCATTTTCTTTTTACATTCGGTTTCAAAATATGTTGTATAAACATGGGTACAACATATGGGGACACGACATGACATGGATACGAGTGTTAGACACGTTCAATCATCTCATATCTAAAAAGTGTTCGAGTGTTTAATACAAATCTATACTGACATATTAAAAAGATGAGAGTAAATGTGCATCGTATTTTATGAACCATCTATAACATTCATGCATGGTATGTGATATAGGCCTTGCAACAAATATTGGACTCTGGCTATTCTCTTCCTATTCCTGATGGGCTTCTCATCAATGGGCTTCACAACTCAGCTGTCTTCACTGGAGAGAAAGGTAACCGGTTTTGGGCTTTGAGACCATTACTTTTGACCCTTTTCACCCATTTACTTACTGTTTTGTCATTTTTGTTTGGTTTTGTAGGCAAAACCTACAAGATTAGGGTGTCAAATGTGGGAACAGAAACATCTATAAACTTCAGGATCCAAGGGCACACCTTGAAGCTCATCGAAGTTGAAGGGACCCACACAATGCAGGAGATGTATGAGTCCATGGACATTCATGTGGGCCAATCTGCAACTTTCTTGGTCACATTAAATTCTAATCCCAGAGACCATTACATTGTAGCCTCCTCTCGTTTCACAAAGCCCACTCTCACCACCATCGCAACTCTTCGCTATAACGGCTCCAACATCCCTGCCTCAGGCCCATTACCTCTCGGCCCAACTTACCAGATCCACTGGTCCATGAAGCAGGCCCGCACCATCAGGTCCGGCCCACTTTACTTAATAACAAAAGTAATACTATTACCTTGCATATTATAAGATCTTAACGTAACGATTGTTTCAAATAAATTTTCAGGACGAATTTGACTGCTAATGCTGCGAGGCCGAACCCGCAAGGATCGTACCATTACGGAACCATACCGATTTCGAGGACGCTTGTTATAGAGAACACAAAGGACAAAATCAACGGGAAGCTACGTTACGCAGCTAATGGAGTCTCGTACACTGACCCGTCCACTCCGCTGAAGCTCGCGGATTGGTTCAACATTTCAGGAGTGTTCGATTTCAAGACATTCACGGACAAGCCCACCCGCGGCCCGGCGTTCCTCGGGACCTCCGTCGTGAACGTCACTCTTCATGAGTACTATGAAATTGTTTTCCAGAACACTGAGAACACTATTCAGTCTTGGCATTTGGATGGTAGCAGCTTCTACGTTGTTGGGTACGTTTAAACAAAAAAAGAAAAAGATCATCATATTAAATGTACTAAAATATAAATATATTTTTTATTGGACTCACCTTAATTTATACATGTTGGATTTTATTTTAGGTATGGTGGTGGTGTATGGACCCCAGCTATGAGAAGACGTTACAACATGGCCGATGCAATTAGCAGACACACTGTTCAGGTAAATTTTTTTTATTATCAGAAAGCGTAACAATTGAGATCCGAACATTTGTACGAAAAATGTAAGTTTTTTTTTTTTGTTGTTTGAAAATAAACAGGTGTATCCATATGATTGGAGTGTAATATTGGTGTCACTGGACAACAAAGGAATGTGGAACTTGAGGTCAGCAATATGGTCAAAGAGATATTTAGGGCAACAATTATATTTAAGAGTGTGGAACGATGAGAAAAGCCTCTACACAGAGTCTGAAATGCCTGAGAATGGATTGTTCTGTGGCTTAGCCAAGAAAGCTACTTGATGATATATGTTTAGAAGTGTTTTTTCTTGTATCTTATTTTATTTTTATTTTTGGGTGAGGTTGTTACTGTCATACTATATGATAAACAAATATTGAAGTTGATGGGTGCTTGGCCTAGCTAGTAAGCTAGATATATATAGAGGGTGTGGAGAATTTTTAAACTTTTATTTGTAATTCTAATTTGAGTGGTGTGGTTTATTAAACTATTTATTAGGTTTCTCCAATTTGTCTTCTACAACTTGTGTCCTTTTTATTAATTGATTACACATGTACCATATCTATTCAACCTCTAAGATTATGTTTGAGTTGCATATTTCAAATGTTTGTAAAGATGTAAAATATATGTAGCTAAAGGTAATTGAAAGGAGATAATAAATAGGAAATAAAGAGTTTATCATAGGGTAATAGAACGAAGATGGTTTAAAATAAAATCATCACAAGAAATATTGCGAATTGTGACGAAAAACTCGTGAGAGAATTTTTTTATCACAAATTGTGACAAATCATATTTTTCTGTCACGGTTATGGAATTTTGTTAGAATCTATGATACTATCATTATTTCATAGTTCTGTCACATAAACTTCTATCACAAATCACGATTTTTCTTGTAGTGATTTTATTAAATTAAGTTGCTTGATAAAATTGTCTAAAATTGTTATTATTATTTTAATTTTTTTTAGAAATTTACCAATCCTAAGTAAATGGACTAAAATCTAACTTCTTTGACACGAAGGATTGAAAAATTGCGATTTATAATGTGAGCTATTTAAGGATTGAAAAATGGGTGCAGAACAGAAATTGTAGGTAAGAACAATGATCAATTTGCATGACTGATTTTTGGATCTATTAAGAGAAACAGTTCTATGTTGGAAATCTAGAATTGTAGTTGGTAATTCTTGTCGGGAAATATTGGACATACATATATAGAGTGATAGAGATTGCATAGGAAGTTCTGTTAATTAGTGGAATTTCATGGTAACAACTTCAATTAATTACACTATTGATTAAATCTATGAATTTGAAGAATATAATTAGAAAAATATTGATAAAGCTGCAAATGGAATCTCCATATCCCAAAGACGTAGCTACAATTATCTGCAACTGGCTCTGCAAATTAAAGCATAGCTTCTGCAAGAATCAAACTGGTCTTTTTCTGGGGAGGAAACAAAGGCTGCTTTTAACACCTCATTTTTATAGCTTTTCTCATAAACAATTAAAAAACGAATCTTCATAATTCATATGCCACCCACCAACACCTAAATCTAAAAAGGAATTAAAACCCTAGATCAGCTTTGGTTCAATCAACCAAGATTCTACCTATATAACAAACTATTATATTCAATCTTTTCTCAATATTTTTAGTTTCCTGTTTTTATTTTCAATTGAAATCTTAGAGAATTTAAAAAAGCAGTTTATTTGAAATTTGCAATTGGAAAAACAAAAATCGTGCAAATTATGTTCTTCAGTTTTCGAAGGGAAGAAATACTACACAACTAAACACATCTTTATTCAACTTAATTTTTATGTGAGTTTCTTGGATGATTATTTTGAAATGAACAAGGGAAATTAAGTAGATCATATTCGGTTTAGTCATATTAGGAAATTAAACTCATCATTATAAATATAATGTTTCGAAACACAATTCCGAATTTCCTCCCAATTGTTCATCACCCTCATCAGAAGTTAAATACACCATAGAAACACACATCAAAAGCAAAAGAAAAAATGTTCATCTAAGCTAATTAAGCCATATACCACACCCCAATAACAAACAGTCAAAGCAAGAAACATCATATCCTATCCTTTTGAACCAAACCCCAAAGAAAAAAACAAGAAACTAACAAACTAAGTACAAGATTCTTGATGAGATTGATCAAGGATATGCACCATTAGTTGTCGAAAGATCCGACCAAGAAAACGAAGAATTCCATCCGTATCCCAATTCGCTGCCTCCCCCAACAGCCTGAGGAGCTGACTCCAAGATCGACGAAGCAGACGGAGAAGAAAAAGAACTTGCACTGCTTAGCATCAATGGCTGCGAATGCAAATGAGGATGGTCACTAAAATAGTTACTAGTTGTTGATGATCTGATGAGCCTCTGGTACAGTTCTTGCATCCCCGAGTTGTGAACATTATGATCAACACCAAGATTAACACTACCATTTTGTTGTTGCTCTGTGTTGCTTCTCCACATAGAGCCATTGGAGAGACCCAGAGATGGAGCTTGAAGGACAAGATGGTCCATGGACAGTCCATTTGAGACTGATATTGGCTCTGTAGTGCTAATCATATGGTGAGTGAGCTCAGAGTTGGGGTTAGGGTTAGGGTTTTGGGAGGCGGCTCGAAGCAAAGCTAAGAGATGAGAGCTTTGAGGGGAAGAAGAAGGAGAAGGAGAAGAAGAACAAGGACCCCAAAGAATTGGGTTCGGGGGAAGCTCGTAGCAAGCCCTTCCGGTGATCATCTCCGGTGAAATTGTCTTCAAGAACTTGCCGGAGCTAGACTTGGAAGTTGTTGTCACAATAGAGCTCTTGTTTTTCCGGCAGCCTCCTCCGATGGGAACGTTCCTTAGGGCACCGCCTTTAGTCCAGTAGCGGCGGCAAGTCTTGCAGAAATTGCGCGGCTGCGTGAGGTTGTAGTTGTTGTAGTAGCAAAACTTGGTGTTCGCTGAGTCGCAACGCGGACACCTCAAACTGTTGTTGTTGTTGTTGTTGTTGTTATTATTATTATTCGCGTTCTCAGAAGCTGAGGAAGGCGGATTTGTAGTATTAGTAGTCGCAGTAGTAGTAGTAGTAGTTGAAGATATTGTTGAAGGTGGACAAGAAGGATTAGGGGTTTGGAAAACATGATGGTGAATATGAGGTCCTCCATTGATGGAGATTTTGGTATCTCCAAGTCGGGTAGAAGAAGAATTAGCTCCAAGCAATTCTTGAATCATCTTCTTTTTCTTTGCAAGATGATCTACAAGAATCCAAAAACAAGAAAAGGCAAAGGCAAAGGCAAAGGAGGAGAGTGGAGAGTGTTTTTTGTTTTGTTTTTGTGTGTTTTTGGAGAAGTGGAAAAGCTAAAGTAGGTTTTGTTGTGTATATATGATGGGTATGTGGGAGAATATGATTGAGTTTTGAGGTGGAACCATGAGTTGCTTGCCTCTCTGTAAATATTTGAGCTTTTGAATAAGGGTTTGTTGGCGAATAAAAACAAGAAAGCTTAGGTACGTGGGATTGGAGGAGAGGATGGGGAGGGGTTTAAATATATTTACATATATTTATAGGATAAAATAAACAAATGTTGAGAAATTTGTGAAACCTACTTTTTAGTTGTAGTCTTTTTCAATAGTAAAACACAAAAATATTGAATGAACGAGTGGTTTTGGTCCTTTTGGATATGGAATTTGGTTGCAAGTGGTTTATTTTGGAGGGAACTAAAAATAGCAAGCTCTCCTCATAGTTTTTATTAGTATTCCTATTCTATCCTTAACATTTGCCCTCCTTGACCTTTTGTTTCCTTTAATTAAATTAAAACCAATAAATTTAACAATATTATAAACCATATGTAAATAACCACATATATAGTGTAAATGTATCGATTACTATTTTAAGATAGTGTATATTTTAATATTTATAAAATACATGCGGGTCTTGATTGTTCTCCACGGGGATCATATCTATCCCCGTGCAACAAAATTTCCACCCTGTTCAAAATGGGTATTTGCAGGTTGCAAGAATTCTCGGCGTATGATCATTCCTACTAAAATTTAAGAACATAAAACCATCCCTACTAAAATTTAAGAACATAAAACCCCATTATTGTCGTAATGATTCCAATAACAATCCACAGAAGAAATATTAAAGAGATGATGATGATTGCAACACTTTTTCTTCCATATTCTTATAATGGGGTCTTCAACAACAAAAAAAATCCTAACAAATTAGTACTGTGTATTATCATTTACTTAATAAATTGCAAATACAACTTTGTTTTAAATAATCAGGTTGGTAGCCTTTTATTTTCTTAAATCTTATCATGGAAAACTGTAATTGCTATTTTTTTTTTTTTTTTTGGCCTCACTTCTCTTGTCCACTGGACTAGGTATTGGTAATAATATGAAAATGAAAATATGGCAATAATGTCACTGAATTCACTTAATCACATGCAAGAGTCTCTTATTGTTTACATGTTTATATTATCAAATGCATAAACTTATGCGACAAAACTTTTATAATACATAATAGAAATATGTCAACTCTATCTTTCTTACACGAATATTTACATGATTTTTCGAGATCTCATATCCAAAGCACATTGTTAATGCACTTAAATTCTATGATATGCAATAGCTTCAACTTCCGCTTTTTATCCGGTGAGAAATTATATATGTTTAAATTATTTATAATATTGTTTGGTACTCACCAATGTACATAACAAAAACAATAAAAGGACCGAACACTACTAATGAAATAATTGTTAAATATAAAAAAGAAAGAATATTGGGTGATCACAATGATGAAGAGGTGAAGGTAGGGCAAAATAATCACGTGGAGCAACGTGTAAAGCTTGTGAACAACAAAGCCCACTGCCCGAAACTTATGGCTTCAATTTAGCCAAACCCCACAATATATATTTACATTACATTACATACCAATTAAGCAACCAAACATCAAGTCTTTAACCATATATCGATCATTGCCATCGTGTGCTACACACACATTCAACATTAATATCATATATATAACCCAAACCATATCAACAGATCATTATTCACTCGTGTGAAATCCAATAACTTTTTTTCTTCACACGTGTGATGATCAGCCAATTTTAATCATCTATAAAGTGATATAATTTTTTTTATGGAATAAAGTGATATAGTTTAATGGTAAACTCTCGTGGAATGAATATTACAGGTTCAAACGATGGTCGTAGACAATAATTAGACTAACACATATAGAAACTCAATATGTTGATGATTTGCTTTTGTGATAGGTTTTTCATAGCGAAAAATAGTGTTTCGGCCACAACAATCTTCTGTCCCGCAGTTTCTAGCATCCGTGACAAATTATTTGACTTGGACGACGAAATATAGACTTTGTCGACAGAAAGATGCTGCCGCAGAAAGTAAAATTTCATGAAGTGAATTGATTTGATGAATGGGTGCAACGTTATTTTTGTATTTGGCAACTGAGAGCTTTCATACACATCAATTATTATTTCACGAATTTCAATCATTTTGTTATACAACCTAAAATTCATAGCTTAAAAAGAAAAATCATTGGGGTTACTATCAAAGCATCAATATTGAGGTCAAGATCGAGGAGGGAAATTTGAGCCCTGATTTTTCTGTTCATGAACCAAGTCAAACATGTGATCCATATATAATGGATTAAAAAATAACAATCAAAGCATAGTAAATGAAAAAAAAAGGACTTTAACAACTATACATTCAATTCTGATCTGACAAGATAAATAGCAGCCGTTGAAATAACCCTAACCAATTGGGATAAGATTAGTTGAATTGAACTTACTATCGTTGGATTTTCTGATAATTGGACTCAAATCACTAAACTAGGTGCATGAACATGTTTTAGTATTTGTCTGAATATTTTTATTGTTCATCTAAATGGTTCAAAATGTGTGGAAAAAAATGTTTAAACAAATATTAAAATATATTTAACAAACAATTTTTATGTGCATTTATCTGTACACGAAAATTTCTAAGTAATGTGATCATATATTCGATTGTTTGATCAAATTAGAATCAAATATTTGGTAGCTTGCATTCTTTTTTCTCTTGCTAAAAATAACATTGTTTGATGATGCATTTTTATTTGCAAAAATTAGATATTATAAGAGCAGTTCTCTGCAAAAATTTCCACAGGATAATGACAGATTTGATAACAAATTACTGGAATTTTGCATAATGTACAAGGAAGACTAGTGTCATGGACTTGACACTGAAAGGTGTAATTAATTAACAGGACTGTTCTACCTAATACTAAGAATATAATAAGACAAATTCAAAATCAATGTAACCCTAATTTATTTGCTCTCTAAAAACATGCTGCTGAAAAGAAAATCACAGTTGATGACATGATTGTGTGAATAATAAGGTTCCCAGCTGCAACAAGAATATGGAAATTAATTAGTTCCAACTAATTTTCAGTAGAAAACAAAATGAAAAGAATGAGATATATGAATCTGAGGGGTCTACATGTCTCATGTGTGTGGAGCCATTAAAGCTATCACCATCTCCTTGAAAAGACTATGATAATGAATTAGGAGCAAATCTTATCACTTGAGTTGCAAGATACCGCGTACTATTTCTATTTTAAAATAAATATCACGATTTTTTTGTCGAGAGAAAATAAAAATTAAATCTAGAGTTTCATATTTCATTCTTCTATTTCCATGCATATGTATTGTAATAGATTTACTATTAACTAATTTAGAGATAAAGAAAACACTTATGTGAGACTAGAAAAGTATTATAATTTTTTGGAAAATGCTAAATGTCCCAAATTTTGTACAAAACTGTTTGTACAAAGTGACATGGTAGTTTACGTGGCAAACACGTATTTTATATTTTTATCTATTAAAATTAAGTTTAACGAATTACAACCCGACATATATGATACTACTACCCTCCCATGAAT
>JAYMTK010000549.1:0-21211 GCA_036897405.1 Pelargonium myrrhifolium
TTATTTGTTTTTTGTATACCGTCCTATTTGTGATATGTTACCTATTAGCTGTGTAATGATAAAAAATTTATTCAATTCTTTTTTTTTTTAAATTACAAAGGGCATTACGGTCATTTTCTACTAACACCCTCCTTTTAGACAATTTTACCAAACAATACATTAACCTCTATAGACAATAAACTCTATAGACAATAACTTCTATAGACAATTACCTCTATAGACGTTCAACCTCTATAAACGGGAAATAGACAAACCAAACAAGGCCGAAGACATACATATTCACCGCTTTCGTGATGAACCCAATATGAATACATGATGAACCCACGCTTCGTAAGATAAAAACATGAAAGGTTTTGGGGTGAAGGACCCGAAACAGGCTTACAGAATCACATGCACAGAGCCTAGTTAATCCATACAAGATTCCAAAGACGAGGCGAAGGTTGAGTAAAACTCAATTATTCAACAACTTCCAAAGGTTCAAGTTGACTAGACTAAAAAGAAATTCAAGTGTACCGCTCTCTGAGCCAAAATGAGGGTTCACTTTTTTTTTTTTAACACGTTAGTTATGCTTTGTGTTTGATAAAATATCAATGAAATACCAGTTGAGATATACACCCTCCATCCCAAAATTATTATCCTCTTTCTCAATAAAAAATTGTTCCAAGAAAATTGTCCACTTTCTATTTTAGTAAGTTAGTTATTCATGAATCATCAACAATATCCCTAAAATGAACGAGTTAGAACACCTTGTGTTTGTTAAAAGAAAAGCACGCGAGGATGCAGTAGTTACAAGTAAAAGCCTACTTGTAACTAACTCATCCCCAATCTTCACAAAATATGGAATGCGGACATATATTTTGGGACGGAGGAAGTAATACATATGATAAGTAATTTAGAACTACTTAAGTTCGTTATAACAAAGTCATACAGGGGCACATGAGGAAAGGCAAACACTTTACAGGAAAAAATATGCATGGAAAGCGTACACTCATTTTGGGACAGATGAAGCAATAAACATTACATTTTTTTCTTCGTCAATGTGCATGTTCTATAGGATTATGCCAATATTCAATTCTATAGAATTATGCTAAGACATAGAGGAACGCGGTAATAATCAAAATTTAAGCATCCAAGTAGCGTAGGGCAACTTTTGAGCCCTTCAAAGTTGATGATTTTTTCGGCCAAAATCTGTGATGGTACCCCTTTGAGAATAAAGTAGAAAATTGTAATTAACCCATCTCTTGATTAATCGAAGGCTGATCACTTCATCTTTACTCGTACACAACTAAAAACTAAAACTGACAGCTGAGTGGCCAACAAACATCGTAAGTACCAAAATAGTTGTTTTCCTCGTATTGTTGTTGCTATATATATTTACATTCCACCAAACTTAAAACGATCCCTATACACTTAAAATTGTCTCAATCATGCCATAAAAACATCGACAAAAGGTGCAAAACTAAACATCACATTGGCTCTATCTTTGGAGCTGGAAATCCTCCACTGACGCAACTAAAAACTGAAACTTATATTTTCTTGACCAACAAATATCGTAAATACTCAAATATTATTGTTCTTTTCCTCGTATTGTATTTGCAATATATATTTACATTCCACCAAACTTAAACGCAATCCCTATACACTTAAAACTGTCTCAATCATGCCATAAAAAACATCTTCAAAAGGTGCAAAACTAAACATCACATTGGCTCTATCTTGGAGATGGAAATCCTCCACTGACGCAACTAAAAACTGAAACTGATAGCTGAGTGACCAACAAACATCGTCAATACTCAAATATTATCTTTCTTTTCCTCGTATTGTAGTTGCTATCCATATTTACATTCCACCAAAATTAAACACAATCCCTATGCCCTTATAATCGTTTCAATCATGCCATAAAAAGCATTGACAAAAGGTGCAAAACTAAACATCACATTGGCTCTATCTTGGAGCTGGAAATCCTCCACTGACGCAACTAAAAACTGAAACTGATAGGTGAGTGGCCAACAAACATCGTAAGTACCAAAATATTATCGTTCTTTTCCTCGTATTGTTGCTGCTATATATATTTACATTCCACCAAACTTAAACACAATCCCTATACACTTACAATTGTTTCAATCAGGCCATAAAAAACATTGACAAAAGGTGCAAAACTAAACATCACATTGGCTCTATCTTAGAGCTGAAAATCCTCCAACGCAACTAAAAACTGAAACTGATAGCTGAGTGGCCAACAAACATCGTAAGTACCAAAATATTATCGTTCTTTTCCTCGTATTGTTGTTGCTGTATATATGTACATTCCACCAAACTTAAACACAATGGCAATCCCTATACACTTATAACTGTCTCAATCATGCCATAAAAACATTGACAAAAGTTGCGAAACTAAACGCTCAATCTTGGAACTGGAAATCCTCCGCTGTATTCGAAGGCTTTCGGGCTATAAGGATGCTGAGGATTTGTGCCACTCGCCGCCTCATATGTCTCTGATGTGGTTGCAGATTCCACATTCGGGTTCAATCCAGCAGAGTGCATAATGTTCTCAATCTCCTTCACTACCATGCCCATTGATGGCCTATCTCCTCCTGATTCCTCTACACAACTCAATGCAAGATCCACATACTTTTCAAAACCTTTTAGTGTTCCCAAAGCAATGCTCGGGTCGATCATTTGCTGAAGATTGTATAAATCTTTCGCCCTATCCATCGCCATCCTCACCTCCCTCACAATGTACTTCCCTCGCTCTATAGGCTTTTTCGCGGTTACTAGCTCAAGCATCACCACTCCAAAGCTGTAGACATCGCTCTTTTCGGTCAATTGTTGGGTCATGTAGTATTCGGGATCCAAGTAGCCCTGTATGATCAGTAAAGAAAACACATCCTCAGCGCAACATTTTTCAATTTGTTCAGTGTTATGTAGAATTGCGCATGACCCTCATGTACTTTACGCGTTTTGTATGTATAGCCTACAGTTTTATTTTAACTTTCGGCTACCTTGTACTATGTCAAGGGAGCCTCTCCGTCACGGAATGTTCTGTTTTTTATCATGTGTCATGCACATGACGAATTTTTTTCAGAAATACCCATTTTGTCATTCTTCTTTCACATTCAAGAACACGTTTTGCCCTTCTTCAAACATTCAAGTGTTATTGAATGTTAAAGAAGAATGGCAAAATGGACATTTCTGAAGAAAAAAAATCGTAATGTGCAAGGCACATAATCAAAAAAACGAAATATTCTGTGACGGAGAGACCCCCTGGCATAGTACAGGGTAGCCGAAAGTTAAAATTAAACTTTAGAGTATATATGTGCAAAATGTGTAAAGTACAGGAGGGTCATCGATATTTGTGAATCTTAGAGAGATCAGTGTAGATAATAAGTACTCTAGAGTGAAATGTAACCGAAGCTCAATCCAATAATAAGACGTAGGCAGTTGTCGAACTACATAAATTCTTGGGTTAATTACAATTTCATATACCTTGTAATATAACTCATTTGCAATTTATTACTCTGAACTACCAAATTAACTTTTTACTACATGTACTTTCATTCCGTTAACAAATAGGTCTGTCGTCCAAGAAAATTAACAGAAAACACATTTAAGACTATCACGTGCATTGCACATGTCTGAAATATTTTACAAATGACGAAATTGCCCTTCACAGTTCTAACATTTCACTTCCATGTACTTCATAATTCTAACATTTCACTACCCTATATTTCATATTTTTAACATTTCACTGTCCTATAACCAGAACAGTGAAGGGGTTGAAGAGGAGTATTTTTGTCTTTTACTCACTTAACTGGCGACAGATTAATGGTGTACCTATTTACAACGGTTTTAAAAATACAAGATAGTAAAACGTTAATTTAATAGTCCAGAATAATGTATTACAAATGAGATATAGTATTTGTATGAATATGTAATTAACATACAAACACAAAGGTTCTTCTTGTCCACTGGCCGGTTGCAGATAAAAGTTATTATCATCACTGCCTCATTTTTGTCCATATACATGATAAATTCAACCAATATTTTCCGCACAAAAAATAGTACTCTAACTTTTAGGTGGGAAAGATCCTATATAAGTTTATTAGCTAGAATTTGGGATTAGTTGACTCGTTGGCATCACATGAGTTTAAAATAGAGATGGTCTAATTAGCTACATTTAATTTGGCTTAGATTAATCATTAATAAGACTATGACACCTCATCAAAATTATAAATTTTACTGGTCGCTCTACTTACATAAATTTATTAAAGTGAGTATGAGTAACATTTTAATGTGTTAAGGTTTCAGTGATTTGACTTAAGCAAAGCTAAAAAAGTTGTACATCAATTCTTTTTTCATATTAATATATACATATATATACAAACCCGCGCGCACACATATACATAGAGGTGAGTTGATATGTGTAAAATTAGATATATTAACAATCAAAACAACATAATTTCAAATGAGTGGTTGAAAAAATATCAAAACTACGTAATTTTAATTATATTTCAATTCAGTGGGAATGCGTAAAATATTATCGAATTTGATTTTTTTTGTCAATATTAGGTAGTTTTAATATTATGCTTAACCATTCAATTAAATCTATTTCGTTTTACTCAACACTAGGAAAATAGCCCGTGCGTTGCACGATTTGGTAGAATATATTATTATATAAAAATTTATTAAATTAAAAAATTTAACAAATAAATTTATGTTTGTTTTGATTAATTTTATAATTTAACAAATAATTTCATTCAAAAAATAGAAGATTGTTTAACCCTTGATTACATATAGAAACTCGAGTTAGTGTGTTTGTATGATTAAGTCAGCAAATGCGAGAAAAATATTAAATATACATATAAAGTAAATCACATCATTTTGAGTCGACTGAAATTGCTCAAATGTGGGTGCACCACACTGCAAACCTTGCTTGTATTAGAGTCTGCAACCTAATTGCTCAAGGAGGTGAGTTTTGAGTTTTAATTTTGTAGGAATCATGCATATGTTCAATGCACCATATGCTAATAGATAAAGAGATAATGAACTTGTCAATTCACATTATGTGTTACTCATTTGTTCCAAAGTTTAACGTGTTTGCCATTTTCTGGTGTGACATTAATTTCAGTTAGATAGAACTTTTGTGCAATTTTCATTTCTTTTTTCTCCCTAAACTTTCTTGTTTAAATCACATTTCACTGCAATGGTGGAATCAATTCATCATATTTATGAATATTATATCATAGACTACAATCTGTATATTAACTCATATTTCAATTGGTAGTTTACATACAAAACTCACAATATGATACATATATTAGTTTTGGTTCATTATTGGAGCTTAATCTTACTTGAAAATTGTGCCACTAAATTTGCTATTTACTTGTTATTTGCAAACTAATTTAGATTTTTTTAATTAAAATTCATCATTCTCAAGGTTTATACTCTAAGATTTTGAGTATATGATATAGAGTATATGTTGATATGAAACTTAAAAGTTGCGTAAGAATCTCACATCGAAAAAATTGAAAATTCCATTGAGCTTCTAACTTCTATATAAACTGCTACTATATCCTATATGTACTAGTTATTGTCATATCTAAAGCTAATAGGTATTACTATTAGTTAATAGAATAATTTTTTGCAACTTATAGGAAATGAAAAGACTCTCAATAAGAGAGATAAAAATGTTAAACTTGGTGATGTGTCATCTTCTAGTGTTGTCTCACCAAGTTTAACATACATATATATGGATTTAAAGATGGTATGTTAAGTTTAGAAGATAAACTAAAATTTTATTAATTTGGACTGGATTTTTTTTTTGAAGTACAAAGTGTGTATGTAAGAGATTTCATGTAATATATTATTACTTTGAATACCAAGTCAAATTATACATGTACAACACAAATTGAGTTAACAATAATTTATATATAATTTTTTTTTTTGAAATATGAAGACATAATATATTAATTAAAGCAGACAAAATTCACGTTATTACACATCCAAAATTTCCAGCCATTTTTATTTAGAGTGTTCAGATCGTGAGCAGGGGCAATAAGTGTTCTTTTTACATACAAAAGTTGAACACATAAATGACTATTAGACAAAATATATTTGATATCAGTCAGTGCCGCTCCGTTGTCTACCCTGATGTTAGTAGCTTCGACCTCAGGGACTTGAGTCTCCCCGAAAAGATTCAAACAAACAGTCCAAATACAAGCATGTAAAATATTATTTTCAATGATAAAACTGCAAGTTGATAACACCGTTTCAAGTCTGTCTCAAAAGCAGAAATTGCGTTAGATGGAGCACAAAATAGAGCTAGAGGAGCTCCCAAAGAATCTTGCATCTCCCAACCTATCCCAGAGGCGTTGGATCGCAGGATTACAGATACTTTTGAAGGAACTTAGTTGAGAGGAATGATTCTTCCTAAACTTAAAGACCTCTTGGAAAATATCTATATGGTTGGGGGCTTCTGTCATGACTTTGACACACGAGAAGGGTCTCGAGAAAAAAATTACACTATTTCTTTCCTTCCAAATTTCTCAGATTAAGATTGTGCTCCAAAAAAAGGGAGTGAGATTCCCCTGACTTTTCCCTTTGACTTTTTCAAGGTTAATGGATAACCAGTCCGAGATTGAAGCAATGTTGCTAGCTTTGATAGCGAGAGGGCAGCCAAACCAACACCTTATACTATCTTGACATCTAAACAATAGATGATCAACTGATTCTTCTTCAACTTTGCATCTAGGAAAAAGAGGAGAGGAATGCATTTTTATCCTATAGAGACCTTGATTTGTAGTTATGGCCGAGTGGAGAACCTTCCACCAAAAAACTTTGAATTTTTTCAGAATGGGGTTCCCTAAAAAACTTTCCAATTGACCTGGTTAGGGGCAGGTTGAGGAACAATATCATTTGGAATAGACGAGTGATGAATATCATAAGCTCGCTTAACTGAAAAGTCGATGTTTTTTCTTGAGGAGTCTTTCCACTTAAGACGATCCGGGATATTCCCCCATTTTAGGATGAGAATTTTGAGGATGAGCTCAGGGATTAATGAAGAAAAAATTTGTCTAACAAGGAAGTAGTTCCAGGCTCGCGGAGAGCTAAGAAAAAGATGATCAACTAAAGCATCATCCTAGAAGGGACAGTTCGATGGACGGGGAATGGGATCCATATTTAACCAATTGTCAGAGAAAATTCTGATAGTTTTTCCATTACCAACCTGCCAACACATCTTGTCTCTTAGAAAACTTAGCCTTTGCAAATACTTCTCCAAATCCATGAACTCAGAGTTTTAATAGTAGAGTTCGAGAGTGAGTTATTGACCCCATATTTGCTAACCAAGACTTTATAAACTAAGGATTTAGGTTGGTTTATAATTCTTTTGAATTGGCTAGCGAGCATGGCAATGTTGAAGCTTTGAGAATTTCTAAAACCAATTCCTCCTCTTCCTTTTGTCCAGACCAAAATATTTCTTTTGATCCAATGGATACCTTTTTTTTCCCACTTTTGGCCCACCAAAATTTTGCTATGAACCCGTCTAACCAATGTGAGAAGTTTTTGGGCATGTCAAATAAGTTCATGATGAAGATCGGTAAGGAATTTAGAATCAACTGAATAAGGAGAAGCTTACTCGCTTAGGACAGATGATTAAACTTTCAACCTTGCAGTTTGGCTTCAACTTTACCATTGAGATAAAGGAAGAGATTCCTTTTTATCATATACCCAGGTCTGGGATCCCTAAGTATCTACCTAGGTTTAACACAACTTTGAAGGATAAAATACCGTGGAAGATACGGATAAACCTTTTAAGGGTGTTTGGGCTAAAAAACTATTCAGATTTGTACTTGTTAATGGCCTGAACTGAAGCTGCTTCAAATCTCACAATGATATTTTTGAGATTTTGACAAGCTTCCAAAGATGGTTGAAGAAAAATGAAGGAGTTATCAACAAAAATAAGATGGCTGATTTCGGGACCTCCTCGAGAGATATAAATGGCTTTAATAACTTTGGATTCTTGAGCTTCTTCTATTAGAACCGAGAATCTTTCAGCAACTATTAGAGAAAGATAGGGAGATATTGGATCTCATTGTCTAAAACCTTGGTTAAGAGTAAATCATCTAATTTATTTCCCATTAACCAGAACTGAATAGGATACCCATGAGATACATTGGTGGATAAGGCCACACCATTATTGAGAGAAACCTTGAGATTTCATGATTTCTAAAAGAAAATTACATTGAACCCTATCATAAGCCTTACTGATATCCATTTAGAGGCATGCTTTGAAGATTTTTCCTTTTTTGGTTCTATTGATGGAATGCAAGATCTCATTCGCTAAAATGATGCTATCCTGAATTTTACGACCAAGAATAAAACCATTTTGCATAGGCAAGATAAAGGAGCTAATGACTTCTTTGAGTCTGTTTGTCATGGTCTTAGATACAATTTTATAAATAAAGTTGCAAAGACTGATAGGCCAGAAGTCATTTGGAGACTGCATATTGTCTATCTTTAGGATTAGGACGATGTGAATTTTGTTAAACTTTTTGATGATGAATCCTGAGTTTACAAAGGACAAGGTAGCAGCACATACTGAGTTTCCCACAACATCCTAGAGTATGATAAAACACGCCCGGGATCCCATCCGGTCTAGGAGATTTCAGACTTCCCATATCAAAAATGACTTTCTTAATTTCTTCCACCAAAAAAGGGGCATTTAAGCTGGCTAATTGATTGTTCGACAACTTGAGGTGGATTTTAGAAGATATGATTGAGATATTATTCATCCATGTTCGGAGGATCTGTACCAACTCGGTACAGAGCAGAGAAATGTGATAAAAGACAAGAATTGAGACCAGACTCGGATTGAGTCCATGAATCATCGAGCAGCTTCAGATGCATGATGCGGTTAACTACTTTCCTTTTACCTGCTATGATATGAAAGTAATTGGTATTACGGTCCCCTAAGGAATTGAAGTTAACTTTTGCTCTCTGGTTCCACCGAGAGTCTTTCATATTTAGGATCAACTCATAGTCCTTTTTCAATTCCGAGAGGGAAAAAGAAGAACCCAAACCACTAATGAAGATTGAAACAAATATGATCCTGCACGATGCCAATTTACTCAGCTATTTGGGCTTTGGAAGATTCCAGACAACCAAATTTGGATCTCCTCTATTGGGACAAAGTAGACATAATATCTTTGTTTTTACTGCTGATTTGGAACATTTGGGACCCCCGAACATTAGTCGACCAGCATGTGGAAATAATCTCTTTGCATTCTGTCTGAAGAGTCCAAAAGCTTTCGAATCTTGGTCTAAAGCGACCTCTTGAGATGCTCAAAGATTTGAGAATAATAGAACTATGGTCTGAGATAACAATTAGGGAAACTTGAACACTGCTTTCAGAGAAGATAGAGAACCAATTTCGGGAGTAATAGGTTATATCAAGAACTTCCATTACTTAGCACTCTATGTTTATGTTATTAGACCAAGTGAATTGAGCACCATGTCTAGGAATCTCTTTTAGGGAAGCAAATGACAAGAATTCGTTGAAAGAATTTACTCCCAATAAGGAATGGGCATTCTGAACTAACTTGTCCCCAAATTTGGACACTTGGTTAAAATCCCCGATAAGCGAAATGGGGCTCGGATTAGCCTTGACGAGAGGGATTAGGGAATCCTAAAAGGAAACTCTCAAGTTGAGAGCAGACTGACCATAAACACTCAAACATCTCCAGAAAGAACCATCCGGATTAGTAATCATGATTTCAATAACATTTGGGGAAGACCAGAAAACTTTTCAAACTAGATTTGTCCACGAGGCCAACCAGAGACCTCCTTTGGACCCTACACTATCTACACCAACTGATTTATTCCAAACTAACCCACTTAATTTAATATTTATAGAGGCAAATGAACTTTTTGTTTCACCAAGAAACAAAAAATCCGGTTTAGATTTTTTTTTCTAAGATCTTTGATGTGCCGAATATGTAGAGGTAGACCTAAACCTCTACAGTTCTAGGCCATGATTTTCATAATGCCAACGGAGACTGTTAAGGGACAATCTCCTGAGAACCCGTATCATCATTAATATCAAGACCCCCAATAGCGCTAAGAAGATCACAATGCTGGAAAAAAAAGGTTATTCCTAATACGACTAACTTCTTCAGGTGGACCCGACACCATAAAATCAGATATACTATCAAGAAAATATGTTTTAATGTGTACCTCATCTTCCTTGTCGGGAGAGGGAGATCGTTTCTTTTTGTTCACATAGATTCCCGGTTCGCCCATAGACAATCTCATTTTTTCAAAAAAAAGAAAAAAAGAAAAAAGAAACAACACGAGATTTAGCCTTGGATTGTGGAAACAGCTTGATCCTTTTTCCAGCAGCTTAGGGAGCATAATTAGGAGGAGTGTCCATCCAAAGATAAAGCAGACGGATCGTTCAAATATGGTAACACCGTGTATGTTCCTCTTGGAGATTTCCTGCTGAAGAAAAGCTTTTTTCCTGGGGCCAATAACACCTTTGCCTTTTTGTTCCTTAGACAATCTTGGTCGAGGACCAATAGCAGCTGAAGAAGAGAGACACCTTAAAGACCGAGGGCTTTGATCTCCAAAGACCTCAAGCACAGGAGTGTGGGAATCATCACGATCATTCTGAATTTCCCCAACTAAAACAGGGGAGGCGGAGAGCTGGGTCGTCCGACCTGGGTTTGACTGGCGCAGACGCAGAACCAGGCTGTCGAAATTGAATACGATGGTTGAGATGTGATGGAGGCTACAACAAAAGAAGACCTGAGATCCTCAGGAGAAGGGGACAACTCAGTCACTGGACTTGGAGACGGAACTGTCGTCGGTGGTAGAGAAGAGGCGTCCGAACTGTTAAGAAGAATATTAAGACTTTCATATTCGATGTTTGATGAAAAGAATGGTCTAACAAAGACTGAGAGGATGATGAATCAGATGAGGAAGACGAGTCCACAATACGCCTAGAAGCAGAAGGAATAAAGACCCCAATAGACCTGATGCAGATTGGGCCAGGGAAAGGGCATAAGCCCAAAGGCACCTCAATATTATTGCTGATGGGAACATTAAAGTTGGAAACTAATGAGAGAGAATGAGTCAGAGACGCGTCTCTTTCAAAATCGTGTGTAGAGTGATGATCTTCCACGTTATTCGCGAACTCCAGGTGTATTGATTATCTGTCCCGAAGAGTATTGAGGTGGAGTAATTGCAACCGAGTGGAGTTGGTTTGGAGACTAACACCATTCAAGGGAGTAGATTGGTGATGTGAAACTGGTAGTTGAGAAGGAGTATTAATTGGAACATTCAATACTTTAGGAACAGTGGACGAAGGTACACCATTAACTCTACTTGTCATTGTTGATAGTACACTGGCGGCGATTGAGAGATCAACGAAGCAACGGAGGGAGGCGGAATATCCAGAGGTTCAGAAATATTCAAATTCAGAGAATCCAAATTGTGAGGAATTGATACCTCCGAAGATTGAACGAGATTAATCGGTTGAGGAAAATAAGCAACGTCAGTAATAACAAAGACATGATCTATAGGATTGGCTTGAAGAACTTCCATAGACAAATCAAAATGGATGTCGATATTATTACTATCAGAAACGGGATTGTTCAGAATTGATCTAGGAGAGTTCATCGCATCTTCCATCGGGAAAATCGGATGACCCGAAGACTCCTCAGTCTGATTAGAAAAAACAAGGTCTAGTTGTAGGTCATTGGGATTGAAAGCCATCTGAATCGATCCAGGAGATCATCTCACCCGAGTATTTGAGCTGGTAGAGTGATCCGGGGATAACGGCTCGACGTTATCATGCATAATGCTCTGGATGAATAGATCATGGTAACTACAAAGAGAAATCTAAGTAGACTTGTTGCTTGTAAAATTACAGAAGCACGAAGATCAGTGGTGAAATAACGCCTATTGAAATCAAACAAAAGTTGATCGTTTTTAACCCTGCAAGGTTAAGAGACTTGATTTTCATCTAGATTTGAACTTCTGCTTGAACAAGAGAAAGCCCACCCTGAGAACACATATGCCCTAGTGTACCACAATCAAAACATATTTTGAAGAGACGTTCATATTTGAATTTCAACTAGGTGCGACGGTCCTCACCTCCAAAGCTCATAAAACATCCCGCAATGAGAGGTTCCATGACATTAGTCTTGATACGAACCATAAGATAACCCCAACATTTTCTTCTAGCTAGGCTATGATCCACATCCACCACTTCACCTAAAGTTTGTCCCAGAGATAAAGCCAAGGTCGGTGAAGAATGATTGTAGGGAATGTCGTGGATTTGAATCCAAATCGGGACACGGGGAATAACCAAATCGCACGGCCCGCTATTAAAAGGAACTGTCATAAGCACAAGGAGAACACCATCCATGTTTCATGGACTTTCCCTTAAGATTATTGAATGATTTTGAGGATTTGAGAAGAAAATCATGAAGCAGTTTGGTAGTATGCTTTGTACGTCAAAGGAGCCTAGAAGCTTCTATGTAGTATGAAGCTTTAAGTGAAGAGGTCCTGGTTCAAACTCGCTCTTCTCCACAAAGACAACAATAAGACTTTTGTCCAGAAAGTGCTGAGTGGAATCAACGATTTCTGGAGAAAGGGTGATTGTCCATCCCCTTCGAGGCACATAAAAGGGATTGTAAACTGAATTTGGCTGCATGATGCTGAAAGAAAGAAGAACAAAGATGACAATAGAAGAAAGATGGGATAAAGGAATGAGAATGAAGGTTAAGGAGATAGAGAATAAAGAATAACCAAGCCAATGAAGATATGATCTAAGTTAATACCATTAAATCAAAATGTTGATGCTATTTAACGAAAGACTTTGGAGCTTTCAATACTAAATGGAATAAATGCAAGTGATGGAACTGTTTGATTTCAGGTGGATAAATGTGACCTAAGGGAGACAATAATGAACACATAAACTGAGAAACCAAACTAGATTGTGAAGGAGTCAGGATGACTAGAAGATCAGTTCGATCAAAACCCCCACACTAGACTAAAAGCAAACTAACAAAGTAAATAAGGAACTAGAAAGACGAACTACACAAGTTTAGATCTTTGGGAACTGATAAGTCTCCTGAAGTACAGATAAATAAATGAAAAGAAAACAATGTACACTATTGCATCTTGAAAAGATTATGGATAGATAACAAGAACTATATATGAATAAAATGAAAAACAAAAGCTCTATCTCGAAGGAGAAAAGGCATTGTAGAACAATGGTTACAAATTTTTACTAACATGTCTAATGCACAAGGTTTTTAGCTACTGAAAATGGAAGATGTAGCAAAGTTTGTAGAACACTAAATTTCCTAAAGAATTCTAACAAAGATAAGGAAATATGTTAAAATGTTTTTGTATGTTCATTTTGCACTAACAACTATTTTTAAGAACATTAATAAGAAGTGTATATATAGACAATATTGGTTTGAACTTTGAAGTTTAAGAGGTTGTTTGTGAACTCCGATACCACTCCTTTCGTTTTCTATAAACCTGCCATGTAGGATATAGATGCATTTTTTTGTGTTTGTTAAACTACAATCTCTCTCTTTCTATTTGCATTGCCAGCTAAGCAATAAGAAGAAAGAGAGTGAAAATTTTGAAGGAACAAAATAGTAGCTGCAGCTTAATAGGAAGAGAGAAAAAAACCAGTTGGGACCATAATAACCAAAAGGTCTCTCTACAATAAACAATTGACATGTTTGATGTAGTGATTTTTCATAACTAATGTTATTTCTTTGTTACATACTCATGTTTCAAGATGCATTTGTATTCATTTTGTGTATATCAACTTGTAATAGTTTTTTTTTTTTTTACACAAACTCAGATTATGAATTGGTCAACCAAGTATTTGAATTGGTCGACCAAGTATATAAAGTGGTCGACCAAGTATTTGAATTGACCGACCAAGTATATGAAGTGGTCAACCAATTATTTGAATTGGTTGACCAAAAAAATGTGTTGATTGGTTGATATGTTGAATAGTTCGACCAATATATTTGGTATATATAATAATATGTGGAACACATCAATTGAAATATAAATTGATGATTTAAATTACCAACTAATGGAACACATTACAAATTAAATCCAATGATTTGATTTTTGGATTTTTAATTACAATTAGTTTCTTCTAAGAGCATTTTAATCTTTTTGCAATAATACAACAAATTTTACTAAACACAACTTCTTTTACACCTCATTTTATAACTTATTTTAACAAACACAACCCAAATTTCTTATAAATTCTCCCTCTTTCTTTTACCTCCTACACTCAAATAACACCTTTTTTTTGGGGTAATTACATGTTACTACCCTCATAGATGCCGGTTTATCATGTTACTACCCTATTAGATCTTTTTCCATCACGTTACTACCCTGAGAGAGAGTCAAATTTCGTTAAAATTAACGGACAAAATGGACGGAAACACAATTTGGATCTAACAGGGTAGTTACATGATTTTTTTTTTTTTTAAGGTAGTAATATGATAAATTGGAATCTAATAGAATAGTAACATGTAATTATTATTATTATTATTATATTTTTTTTTTTTGTGGAGTTAACTTATAGACATACAATAAAAATATAAAATTCCTTTTTGTGGTTGGAATTAAGGCCTAGACAAAATTCAGCCCATAGCAACATTACGTTGAGAAAGCCCAAATGAGTGAAAGCGGAGTAGGTAAATGACCCGACTCGAATCGGTGAATAATAAATGAAGTGGACTCAACAACTGTAGCCAAGGCAAGGGAAGGGACCCAAAAAGTCTTCTAAAAAGTTGTTGAACAAAAGTAATCAATCAACCAAACGGACCTCTCCTTCTCCTCCTCCTCCTCCTCTTCTGATTTTTCTCAACAAATTCACCAAAGATCCTAATCCAATAATTAAAAATTCACTTTTATTCCTAAATTCCGATTCTTGGCGAAAAGGTGAATCAATCACCTCAGGAATCATGGTTTTTCCCACCTCAAATTCTGGTTGGATTATTGTTGTTCGGTGACCTAAATTTCGTTTCCTGTTCACAGATTTTGGTTTTGATCCAGAGAGGAGCGACGTAGCCCAGCTGAGAACCTCCGCATCACCATGGAAAACGCACAGGAAGAAACCACGAGAATCTGCGGCCACTGGTAATACTTGTGATTCTCGTGAAAAACAATGTTGACAATTAATGGTGGAATTCTGTGAATTTGTGTTCTTCCTCTTTTTGTAACCTCTTTGTTAGCTTATTGCACAATATGAATTGGCAATCTTTTCGTAATTTGCAATGTTAACTTCATATGAGTTTGAGGCATATTATGTGTATTGATTTGTTCGAGTGTCGTGGACAGAAGATATTTTGTTTTGTCAAAACTGGAATTTTAAATACTGAATCCTGATTTAATTGAATCTAACAATGCACTTCTTCATGAGAATTACAATTCAAAAGCCAAAGTGAAAACCTGATCAGGAGTCTTGTAACATCTATGTTCCTTTCATGTTTGTTATATTATGGTGATTTGCACAAACACTCAGTAGGGCAAGTGTTGATTTCACTTGGTCCCTCTAGGTCTCAGGTTCGAGACTCAGTGTTTGTACGCAGCGTTTAGAAAAAGAATAATAAATTAATAAAAATAGGATAATTAGAACTTATAGGTCTTGGAAACTTTGTCTTAATTGCAAGTCACATATCATCTGATAGATTTGGCTAAATTTGCTGATTTTTCTGAATGGTTAAAATGTTGGCATATCGTGACAATTAAAGACTTGTTGAAACGTTGCTGGGTCTATATATGCTGTACCACTAGACTATCATGTCAACCTTTCATGCTCGAAAATTCAAAAGTTAATAGGCATTATGGTTCTTACTTCTTAGATTCAATTTGCATTCTGATGTATATTAAATTTGTTTTTTTCTTTCTTTCTTTCTTTCTTTTCTGCCTTAATCTCTGCATTTTCCTTCTTTCAGTTGTAGTTCAAGACCCAATGCTGTAATCACTAACAATATATACTGTGTGTATATATGAGAAAAAAATTTAAGTCATTAATTTTTTTGGTCTAGGCTAAACCGAACCTATGAGAAGGTGACACCTATTTAATTATCAGTTTATAACTCATCGCCATCCCCATCCCTATGAATTTGTGGGTGCAGAGCGCCCCACTGGATCTATAAGTTTTTAATAAGGTTTTTAGATTTCATTGGTGGCTTAGGTTAAGCCAAAACTAGTTTCGCTTAGAATCCTTACTCTGTCTCTCTCTATATATATATACACATACACATATCTTCATGTTATCGGTGGTACAAATTGGCTATTCCAACTAGATGTGTTTCTGATAGGTTGCAGATGCAACTCATTGATTATTCTGATGAGTAATTTGTTTTTATGTGTTGCAGTGACAGAGCTATTCCTACCACAAATATTGACTTGCATTTTGCTCATTGCTCTCGCAATCTCGAGAAATGTAAAGTTTGTGCTGATATGATTCCAAAGAAATATGCTGAGGAACATTACTCCAACACTCATGCTCCGGTATGTTTGTTACTCTAAATTTTGTTCTTTTACCTCTAGAAGGCTTTCTTGCATTTAGTTTAGCACAATATCTAGGGTGCATGATGCACCATGAGGGTGTCTAGCTTCAAGATGCAATCAATCACTGAAACTTATTTTATTTTATTTATTTATTTATTTATTTATTTATTTTTGTAAAGCTGTATGAATAATGAGTTATAAAATGTTTCATTGAGTTTTGAGGACATGTACATATCTACATGTAAAAAATCTCTGCCTTGATCAGGTTTTTCATCATGCAGATTGCAGAGTTTTTATTTTTAAGCTTATTAAAACTGTATTGAAAGTTTAATTGTAATGTTCAACAATGACAATAATAATCAAGCTACTTCCAAAACAATGTTGAGGTTGCTATATAAATCCTTTAACATAACTCATGGAGATCTTCTTATCGTATTCACCTTCTCCATTTTGTCCTATCTAATGCTATCTCCTTTATTAAGTTTTGCATTATCAGATTTATCTTTTCATGTTAACTCAAGTCTATCAGTATCCCTTATAGTTTCAAGTAACAAATTCCCGCACGTCTCCTTAGTCCTTACGAGGTCAGTAACAGTAGCCTCCCTATGTTGCACAAGTTCAAACTACCTTAGTTGATTATCCTTCTTATCTTAAATTACCTAACTCTAGCCCTGATAGCCTCATTCCTAATTGGGATAATTTCACAGGACTTCGATGAATTTTCACTTAAATCACCTAACCCCCTAAAGTTCATTTGTCATCATCTAACCACCCTAATCTTCTAATAACACAATCTGCAAGTCAAAGATAACAGAAAAAAACATGTGCTTGTCACATGCCTCCAATTTTTTTTTTTTGAATACCCATTATACTCTTATGTAGTTATATTTTATATGTTAGTGTTCTTCATACTTGTTGTTGATGTTAGTAAGAGTAAATATACCTATCCATTAATTGTGCAGATCTTTTACCAAAATCATGTGTTCTTGGCTTCTTACCGAAATTAGGATGGAGTATGCAAATTCAGAACAAAAATAAGCTTTTAGATCCTAAACAAATATTCAAAAATAAAATTTACATTTTACAGAGAGAAGATAGAACTCATAAAACAAAATGTCCCTTTTTTTTATAAAAAAAAAATACTTTGAAACAGATTCTATAACAGTGGGAAACGGGCTAGAGGAGGCATGGCTTGCCTGGGTTGATTAAAAAAAAATGAAAACCCTAATATGTAACTGTAGTGCTGAAGCGGATTTGGAGCTCAGCTCTGGTTCATGCGGTTGCGTTTCCGGTGAGAAGTGAGAACTACAACTATATCTGGTCCTGACCAAACCAGATCTAGTTCATACGGCAGCAGAAGCGTGAAATGGGGATGACATCATTTCATGGTGGAACCAGCTGAGGATGACAGTAGCAGCTCGAAAGAGTATTTCTGGCTAGAACACCGTCTCGAGTTCACCGACAACGCCAGCAACGCGGAGGAGCGTTTCTAGCTGGACAAGATCCGACTTTTTAACTCTCTTTCCCTCTCTGTAACAAGCTCCGTGGGGCAGCAAGGTCTGGCCCCGCTAGGAGCGGCGGATGATAGCATTGGCAGCTTCTTCTCTCTGTAAGGGGTTGTGAAATTAACCCTTCCTAATATTATTCCTCTTAGTATCAGTAGTCTATACTTCTGTATGAAATGATTTTTATAATTTTCGTAATCATCTCTCTTTAAATCTAAAACAATTATGAATTTGCCATTTTTTTAACAATTGTGCTGATGGGAAGTTTCAAGTTATTGTCATCAAACACTAATTTTTCGTGCCATGAAGGTTATACCAAGGAAGTAGAAAAATTTCTGACTACATATATATTGTTTAGATTTTCTTGTGTTCAGTTTAGTAGTTTATCTTTTTAATCTGATTGTATTTAGTTGTCATTAAAATGACCAATCTGGCCTGGTGCAGGTAGCTTGTTCATTGTGCAGTGAGACAATGGACCGTGAGATTTTAGCCATCCATAAAGGTGAAAACTGCCCCCAAAGGATTGTCACATGCGAGTTTTGTGAGTTCCCATTGCCTGCTGTTGATCTAATGGAGCATCAGGTTGTCACTTCTAAATAGTTTTGAATTAAAAATAATATCCAATTGTGAAAAACTCTTCCAAATGGGGAGTAATCTGTGCTTTTGCTTCATAATGTTAGGAAGTATGTGGGAACCGGACAGAACTTTGTCATCTGTGCAACAGATATATCAGACTTCGAGAAAGATACAACCATGAAATTAGGTGCAATGGTATTCCTGATACTACTGTTGGCTCTTCCAGGTAGATATACTCTTGAGTATTTCTAATTGACCTCCTTGTCACTATAGTAGATCAACAGCTTAGCACATTCTCTTGCTATCTTCTAACAAATTTTAGTAGGTCAATCATGCTATAGTTAATAGGCCTTGGGAAGTACGTCTTTGATCTCCTGCATTAGTTTTTTTTTGCTGTCCTAGAAGCATAATATCATAAGCTCTCATTGCATTAATAATGTATTGGTAAAATGTCAAATGATTGGGATTTGGGAGTTACTAGATATATATTGCCCTATCTAGTCGAAATTTTTACTGCTTCTGCTTGCACCTTTTATGTAATTAGAATTTCTGGAGTAGTTCAGAACCTTCCTTTTTGCCTTGGTTATTCTGTGGTTGTCATCTAAGATTGGGATAGTAGATTGATTGATAAGACAGATTTATTTATCGGCTATTTCCAAGGAAGAAATAGGGGGAGTTCCGGCCGTCAAGAAACTTATACATTTCAGATCATAAGTTTAGAGCAGTTAAAAATGTTGAATATTTGTTGGGTTGGGTATGCATTAGAAAAGTCAATTCGAAACACAAATACTGCACTATGGTTGTTTAGAGCATATTTTCTGGTTTTTCATTATAAAGCAGCATAGTATGTGTTCGGATATGTATATCTTGGAATTTAGTTGTTTGAATACCGTTATATAATTCATTGCAAATTTGTCTTAAGGGATGTTAGGGAAGTTGAGAGAGACCAAGGTCCTCAAAGAAGGCCACCGCCTCCACCACAAGAGTTTTCTCGAGGACGTCTCCTGTTCACTATTGCAATAACGGGCATTGCTGTTCTACTAGGATCTCTTTTTTTCCAGAGGAAGGTGGACAGTGATCAAGTGAACTAGCAGCAGCAAGAGGAAGGAATACACATTGAGCTTTATGTATATTAGGTTGGTTCGAAGATATGTATTTTATTTAAACCGGATCTCAATTCTCGAATCATACTGGAGCATGCCGTATTGAGATAATATAATGACTGATTATGCAATAGTAATTTCCTTGTTTGAGATTATTTTCATAGCCTTGACATTAAATAATGTACCCTTGCTCCTACAAGGGCTTGGTTATTATTAATGCATGATTTATCTTCTTCATTTACCATTTTGGGCATTTCATTTACCATTTTGGGCATGTAGTTTTTTTTAGTTGGGGAAGGTGGTCATGCATGTTTTGTTTATTATTTGGATGTCGATCAATATCAGTCATTATATTTTGATTAAGCATCTATAATATTGTATTGCCTCGCTCCCAAAATATATTATCAGTAGTAATAATTATCTTTATAAGAAGTTAGTAATTTATTTGTTACAAAACAAGTGGATGAGAATACAAAGTACATGTGCAACACTAATTAAAAAACCGAAGAAGTAATTAATATGTATTGTTTGTTATCCATAGCAACCAAATAAGCGAAGTTAATTACTCTCTTTATTTCAAAATAAGTGTCACGGTTTTAGTGTATTTTTGGATAAAAACAAGTGTCACCATTTCATTAGTAAAGATCTTTTAAATTTGTTACAACACATGTTCATGAAAGTACAAAAATAAATGTATAACACTAATTAACTTCTCTTTCATTTTTTTTTTTAAATAGAAGACATGCCACTTATTTTGATACGAGGAGTATAAATTTTATAAGGAGAAATTACACAAAGCACCCTTGAACTATGCGTTTCCACAAATTGCACCCCTGAAGACTGAAGTTTGGTCTGTTACTTTAAGCACCATTGATCTATCCAAAGATGTTTCCGTCAGTTAAACTTAACGGAAAATGTCATTGTTCACGTCATGTGTCCAGCACATGACCAATTTTTTTGTAAAATTCTCAAACTGCCATTCTCTTTCATCTTCTACACCACCATCATCATCATCATCATCCATGTTCTTCACATCGCCGAAAAATTCATACGTTGCCAAAAAACTCATATTTCCGCCAGAAAGTTCATAGTTTCACCGAAAAATTTATGATTTTGCCGGAAAATTCAATATCTTGCCGTAAAAATCATAGTTCCGCCGAAAAAAAAAACAGTTCCCTAATTTCATCATCCAACAAATTAAAACAACTAACCATTCATCAACAATTATTCCATTTAATTCATGACAAATGACAAAAAAAAAATCCACAATTTCACAATACATTTGATTCTTGTAATGTTCACAATTTCAAAACAAATCAAACTAAATCAGTTTCTAACCAAAAAAACTAAACCCTAGAACCACCAACACAAACAGATCTGGCTGCCGGAGTAGATTTTGGTCACTAGACTAAACCTACGGCGAGGCAAGCTCGAGTCGGCGAGTCCCCAGCGAGGCAAGCA